>CAAKHC010010416.1:7162-22162 GCA_901007825.1 Macroramphosus scolopax | reverse complement strand
GTCGGGATAACTCTATCAAGATGAGCGGCGCTTCGGGGGCCAGCGCGGTAATCATAATGTAATTTGTTGTGCTCTCGGGCCAGTTTGTGTGGTTTTCGGAGGACACCGGGCCTGGTGGCCGTGCGGGGGCACAAAGGCTTTAATTAGGGACGCTCAGATTTATGGACACTTTGTATGATTGTGATGTTGATTGGTCAGTGGACGGCAGAGTTAGGAGACGGACGCTGGCAGAGGATACGGAAAGAATTGGTGATGAGAAACTGAACGAGAGGTCACGTTCGGTGTCTGTCGACCGTCTCGATATCGTTTTGAAATCACCGCCTGGAACGAGCTTATAAGGAAGTGAGAGGTGCATCAGGTCTCTTTGGTTTGTTTTATATAAAAAGTGTGTGTGTGTGTGTGTCAGTTCATCTGCTACCCGGAGGACTGCGGTAATCCCACATTTATCTGGTTTTCATTTCTGATGATAAAGTCATTGAGGGTGAAACATCTGTGCCGTAACATAAAATCTGGCTTTTCAAAAATGTTGCTGCAGAAGCCGGCTAATGAGGATTCAAATGTTTCGCCTTTAGGGGGAAAGTCTGATCCAAATATTTCAAATATGATGACTCAGACTGAGGGAAGGACGGAGGAGAGCTATATTCGGTGATCCGTCTCGGTTTAAAGGAGCAGTGCGTCGGATCTAGTGGCACCTAGTGGCGAACTTGGAGATTGCACACCCTCACCTCACCCATCCCTGTGGGAAGATCTACCGTAGCCTGCAGGGTCATTCCTGTATGAGCCTGCATTTCAAATCAAACTCCATACATAGTTAGCTAGCTAACAGGGTTTATAGCGTGGATGTAAGTTAGCACCACCGGCTAACAGTTTAATATCTGTTCTGCAGGAAGTTTCAACACCGAAAAAAAACAAAAACAAGCTGAAAGAACCAACTGGAGCAACAGCTAGCGAACCAGAAATACTCCCCTTGTAGATATAAAGTCTCATTCAAAGTTTACGAAACTGATTATACACTTATTTGAACATATCAGGAATATAATATGTCAATAAATCTTCCCTATTTCTTGTCAAGACGGATAACTCTGCTGATCCTTTCTCACGTACGCAC
This sequence comes from Macroramphosus scolopax, assembly GCA_901007825.1. Classification (NCBI taxonomy): domain Eukaryota; kingdom Metazoa; phylum Chordata; class Actinopteri; order Syngnathiformes; family Centriscidae; genus Macroramphosus; species Macroramphosus scolopax. Next base: position 21,054 of record CAAKHC010010416.1, on the reverse strand, counting down.
AAGTGACTTCACACGGCTCCCAAAATATGAGATAATCCCCGAACATCTGTGTTTGGTTTTGCAGCAGGTATCACTGCAAATGTTCATATAAGCAGGACGACCGAGACGTCGTCAGCGTTTCTTCTGAAAGGGCTCCAAACACGCTGATTCTTGAAACGGGTTTCAGCCCCGCAGCTCGGAGCCAAGTCGTGACTCATCCATGACCTGTGTGAGTAGTTTTTGAAAAGTTCACACTGGGATGAGCAGCGCCGGGAGGACCGGACCGGACCGGACCACACAGCGCGCCCGCGCCCGGCAGCTCCCTCCGCCGTGTTTGAAGCAGGTCCAGTCGGACGAAGGTTCAGTTATCAGGCGGTCCGGCTCGGGCCGGCCTGTAATCAGAGGCTCTGACAGATGCTGCCTCGATAAGAGGCTGCGGTGCAGCGAGCAGCTGTTTCCATAGCGAAGCATTGATGTCTCCAGAAAGGAGACTGGAGTCCAACAACAACTGCAGCCGAGCCTTCAAAAGAAGTCTTCCTCATTTGTATTCTGACTCCCCTTTTCCATGCCGGGTTTGTCTGGTCCTGGTTGTGCGTTGGACGGGTGGGACGATCAGTCAGAGAAACGTTCCCTGTGACCGCACAAGGAGACTCCGGAGAGCTGCGCTGGTGTTCTGGTCCGTCCTGAAATGCGTTTCTCTCGGGTGGTTTGTCAGACGGCTACTTCAGCCTGATAGATCGCACCCGGGGGAGAATCTGCACCGTGCAGCGATCTATCAGTCCCCAGCCCGAGGACGGCAGGACGCCCCCCCACCCCCCCTGCCTCCTTCATCATATCCAGAATATCCTTTAAATGGCTCCTTCTTACCATAAGGGGGGGGGGGGGGGGGTCCTGAGTGATCATGCACAGGCCGCCGCGGTTCCGCAGATGTTGTTTTTTTATTGTGATTACTTGAGGAAATGTTTTGTTAGTCAAAATCTTTTCTTTAGGATTATTTTAATTGTCATCCCTGCAGGATAAACACGCGGCCGTAAGCCGATCCGTGTATTAGTCCGCCGGTTGTCGGTGCTCTTTCCCCGGGCAGCACATCACTTACACCCTCCTCTTCGACGCGTTTATTATTCTTACTGTAATAATGATTATAAAAATATTAGTCATGCGATTTTTAGCAAACGTACGGGGATACAATAACACCGCGGCTCTCGGTTATTCTTAAGTGGAAAGGAGACAAGGTAATTACCCCTGGGGCAATTAGGGAGCGGGGCTGAGGGAGTAGCAAAGTCATTTTCTAACCCAAACATCCTGGTCCGAGGGGCCGGAGCGGCTGGACAGCCTCCTGGAGGCCGCTGGCGGGCTCACAGGGAGCCGGTCCCGGGGAAGCAGATCAGCGTTTGTTTTCTTTCTCCGGAGGCAGGAACCTCTGCCAGATGAGCAGCACCTGAAACACACAGCGCTCCCACCGCCGCCGTCAGCAGAGGGAGTGATTTACTGTACTCAGGGCTGCAGCCAGCTCCGTGGAACTGGAAGCTGCACGGTGATCCGGTGTTTGTGGGCGTATTAGGCCTGTCACTTACAGGTGGCCGTTACAAAGCCATGCAGCAGGTTGGACGGAGCAGCCGGGGGAGGACGGGTGGATATAGAGAGGACAACGTAGGTCCAGGAGATGCAGCTGCAAAGTACAACCTTGCATTCAGAGATGGAAAGTCAGAGCAGCTGCAAGCCTCCAAACATCACTTTGAGTTGCCCATCTCTTCTGTGCATGAAGGATTGTTGTATGCAAGTTGTGATGTTTCATAGGATTCTTGATGGGCAGATGGAAACAGGGATGGAAGAAAAGATTGCAAGTGTGAACTTTACAGACCAAATGATTCATCAAGTGATGTAGTAAATCTGCTCTGATGACACCAAAGACACACACCCAGTGTCTGAGTGTTCAGGTCGCCCGTCGCTGCCCGTGTGGTCGCCGGGAAGCATGTAGAAGGCAAGAAGAGTTAATGAGAGAGAGAGAAAACCTCAGTCTTGTTTCTTGTGATTGTGTGTTTGATACCAGAGTCCCGCCGCTGACAGCGTGGGCCAGGGCGCACTGCAGAAGCTTAACGGCTTGTGAGTGATACTCATCAGGAGGGAAACGGGGCGGAAAGCTCTGCAGAGGAACCGTCTACATGGAGAAGTTGAGCTTTGTGGGAAACAGGGAGGAGGGGGGGTGAACGTGAATCAGGAGGCCGCCCTTCTTAGCTGACTACGACAAACATAATCCAATCAATAATCATTTCCAGTGACCCCCCCCCCCCTCCCTTGCATTATCGGTTGATGTTAAATCAGGCCGGTGAAGACGGGACGCGAGCGAGGGGAAAGAGAGAGTTCACATTTGCATTCACGTCTGAGTGAGAACTGGTTTTGGCCTCCTGACAAGAATCTTTAATGAGCTGGGTGACATCATTTTGAGGTCCTTTTCTTGGAGGGGGGGGCTCGCTTGATTAGAATAACGCTCCACTCTCACCTTGGCCAAGGCATCCGACTCCTCTGCACGTCTGCCTGTCAGAGACTTTCTCCCCCCCCAAACACTGTGGTGTGTTTCATGTGGAATGAGAACATTTAAAGTGGAAAGAAAAATGAGTGCCGGTGCTGACGTTTCGTTTAGCTGAATGTTGCTGTTTTGTTGAACATTTTTAGCTGTTAACAGAGAGGCGGGCGGGCGGGCGAGCCGGCGAGCCAGCTCGGGTGGGGGTCTGGTTTATTTGTCATCGTGAGTTTGCACAGTTCCTCCGTCTGCTCGGATGAGTGAGGCTTGCCATCAGCTCTCCTAAAACAACAAGCCTCGCCTGCCAAACTTCCTTGATAATTAGCGAAGCATTTCACACTGCAGAACATCAAAAAGGAAGTGGAAAATTGACAAATTAAGCCGTGTAGAGGAGGAGGTGAGGGGGGGAGCTGGTGGTGCTCCAACACAGCACATGGTCACTCCGACATCGTAACAGATTTATATTCGGTTGCTGCAGCTCCTGAGTGGGTCAGACAGGCTCCGAAAAGGACAATCAGTGCCTGAAATGTGATCAAGAGGGTTTTGTCACGTCTCATCATCAGCTTCTTCAGCGTTCTTTAGCTTACGAGCTAAAGCATTTATCATATCTGATGCTGGTCTATTGATGCAGCGATTTTATTGAGATGAAGTGAAGTGACACTGAAATAAATGTTTGCAATAAAATCAGATAATTCTAAAAAATCTGATAAGTTAATCTGGATCATTTATTTTGGGCTGCAACTGTCCTTTACTTTCTAATAATTTTCTTTAGAATTTCTTTAGAAAAAAAAGTTTTTTTTAATTGGGGTGCCCTCTAGTGGACAGAATGTGCATTCAGCTGTTTGCACAGTGAATATTAATATTAGGTTGGATTATTAATTGGATAGTAAAAATAATAGGGAATGAGTTTATAGAGGAAGACATTTATATATACTGCAACCAGTCTGTATAAGCTAACACACACACACACGCACACACGCACACACACTGATCCTGGTCAACACACAGCCCCTGCAAACAGAGGAAACTGTCACCGTGTCCACCGTGGCACTCTGGAGAGTTGAACTTGACTGAAACATATGTCTTCAATTTTAATAGCACTCCATTCCCCAGATGGCTTGAAGTGTGTGTGTGTGTGTGTGTGTGGTGGGGGTGGGGGTGGGTGGTGCGTTGCCTGAGAAGCTGCGTTTTATGTAAGAATAATTTGTGCTAAGTAGCTGGGCGATCTGTTTGTTACGCTAGAGCTGACAGTTTGTTTATGTTTCTTGAGGAGTATGATGGATGGGGCAGGAGTTGATGCTAATTAGACTAAATTGTTGCAAAGAATGCCGAGGGTCTGCGCCGCGCTGCCGAGGCCAGTTTCCATTGTTCCCGCGTCTTCACACTTTGGGAGTAATCGAATGGAGCTCGGGCCCATTCATCATTGCAGTGGGCGACCGGGGCAGGAAACAAACGGCTGAACCTGGACGGGTGACGGGAGTCGGAGCTCGCCATCGGCGGAGGAAGACGTCTTCTGCTTCAGGCCACTTAGAACAGACACAGCCGGAGTCCAACTGGCCATGAAATTAATGTTTACCCAGCGAGTCTTCGCCAAAAAAGATTAGCAGCTCTTAAGCTCCTCCCCCCTCAGACCTGACAGACGTGGTCAACTGCAAAGGAGTTAAGGGAAAGTGTCCATGCATGCTCGTCTTTGGGAGAAAAATCAAATATAGAACATCTGACGATGCTGTTTTTACTAACCGATGAAGAAACATCACAATAATATGAAACAGTACAAAGCAATAAAATTAAAGTTCTATAAAAAATGTCGACACATTCTTACCCTGTTGGTAGAAGCTGCTCTGCAAGGTGTCGAGCTGCTGACACATTCACACGTTCACATATTCCTGCACTGATGGCGACGGCATCAGGAGCAGTTCTAGAGGTTCAGTGTCTCGCTCAAAGACACTTCAGCACGGCCTGCGGAGGAGCCGGACATCGAACCAGGAACCCTCTGACTAGTAGACGACCCAAGACACGGAACCTCTAATCGCCCCCGATGCTGCGTCATAAGTGTGTGACTGTGAGCTCTTTCATTACTGTTAAAGTGGAGATTCACATTGTTCCCAAGATCATTTATTTATTTCTCTTCCAGCTGCTATTTTTAAAGCGTCTGAAGTTAGTTCACGCCTGCCCGCTTTGCCTCGCTGCTCACCTTGACCAGCGCCAACGAATAAAATAAGTAACCGTCACATTCGTTCCATCTCGCTCGTTCCTGCGTCGGTGCCAAGCCAACACATGTGTATATCCCCACGCTGGACCTCGGAGTTGGTACCTGGCGCGCTGCGCCGAGTCTGACAGTACGACACGCTCGACCCTCGATCCTGCAGAAACAAACCCGACGCTGCATCTGCAAGTCGTTAACCTCGGAACATGTGCGGTACAACAACGCGGTAAATAAGAAGACAGTGTCACCGTTTGTACAAGGAAGTGTGTGAAGTCCTGTAGCTAACAGAGAACAGAGCAGGGTGGACCCGGCACATGTTCAACCTCACACAGGCACCACCTCCCCCTCACCACCACCACCACCAGCACCACTTGTGTCCTACTTCAGCTCCAGTGTTCTATTTAAACTCTCCAATCATGAGCTTTTATGCTGTTTTGCTGGATGCTGCCTGAGTTAGTCCATCCTGCAACCCTGTTCAGAGCTCAGGACGCATTTGTCTTCCACTCAGACCGATGCATGCATGCGTACGGTCGATTTGAAGCATCCAGCAGAATGTCTTCATAATGCGAGCGGAAGTGAGTGCGGTGCAACCCAATAAAAGTTTAAATGGGGAGAGTGTGCCGACCAGAGAGGCCACAGTCGGGTCATAACCCGCTGGTGTGAGGCGGCGGTGCTAACTACAGAGCTCCCATCACAAACATTTACCGAGCTGAGTACAGGTTTCTGTCCTGCACACTTGTAAACATAATCTCTGCTTTTACAGCAGCAACAGCGGCCTCTGCTGCCACAAGCGGTAATTACAGGACTCAGGGGCGCATTAAAGAACATGGAGCTGGCTTCTTCTTCCAGCCGGCTGGTGGATCTGACCCATTGTTGGTGTGATGTCATCAACAGGAGCTCCAGGGTGCCATCAGGAGGAGTTTGAAGCTTATATGAAGGGAAACGTGTTACTTAATGTTGCTTTAATGGACTTTAATGGTCTCTTGAGGTTCATGTCAGGTGGTGATACGCTGGTATTCATCAAAGATAGAGACAATGTCCAGAAGTCCATGTGCACAATAAGATTCAGATCCCCACCCGTCACTTAAACTTGTAATGTTTCACAGACAAACACGCCGTCCTGCAAGCATTCATTAAACATCTAAAATCACTGTTTAATCTTGACATCCAGCTGCTGCCTCATCTTCTCAGCCTGACCTTTGGGATTTCCGATCCCTCTATAAATACATCTTAAACAAAGCAGATTTAATGTTTGTCGCAATCTCTCAGCTTAACGTTGTGGTTTTATGGAGCAGTTCAGCTAATTTGTACGTAACACTACCGCTCAGGGCTCAAGTCTCACATGCAACACTGACACAAGCTGACAAAGGACTTTTCTTCCTTGCAAGCTTGGCAAATGTGTTTTATAGCCGCACTGGAAATAGTTCAGGAGTTGATCTATTGGCTCTTCCATTGGAATATGGAACTAATGCAGCCAAACAATGAAATGGAGAAGAGCAAGGTGCGTTGCCAGTGCTTGTTTTTTTTTTTAGCAGTGTCAAAATGATTTAGGGTGTATTTTCCCTTTGTATGTTCACGGAAGATTAGATGTTTTTTGGTTGCTTCTGTCTCTCAAGCTGAATGTGTGACCAAAGGTTTCTCTCTTCTGCCTCTGCTTTATTGTACAACAGTCACATTGTTTAAAAACTAAAAATTGCACTCGGAGCGCACAATCGTCCGCCAAATCCAATGTAAAAAACAAACTTTTTTTTCTTAAGTTAAATGGATCCGCACAAAAATCGAAGGGTTTCTTTCTTTGCCCGTTCTGCACCCCTCCGACAAGTTCGGTGAAATTCGGCTCGGTATTTTTTCGCGTAGTCCAGCTCACACTCATGCACAAACAAACCGAAGCTTAGCTTTCATACATCCCTTAAATTCAGCGTATTATTAATTACTTAGGACGGTTTGTGATGATAGCATGTCTTTACGAGAGGTGCATGTATGTTGGACTGAGAACTGATACTGTATGGGTGGGATGTGGGTTAAGGATGTTAAGGATTTTCGGAGGGGGGGGGGTAGTGTGAGGGGATAGAGAGAGGAAGCGGGTTAGCCTCGGATGGGCGAGAGTGAAACCCGAGCATGATTGAGTTAAGGGAAAGGAGACAGGAGCCCCGAGGCTGCCAGTCGGATGCTGTGTGTGCGCGTGCGTGTGTGTGCGTGTGTGTGTGTATACACGGCGCTCTTGTCATGCCGCCCCGTTAGCACGGGAAGATTGTGATGGAGTTATCTGGCCTGGCCCCTAAAAACCGGCTTGTCATCTTGTGTATACACAAGGAGGTAGCATTAGTCTGTGTGTATGCTTGGATGGTGCCAGCAACATTACTCACAGGCCTTCTGGGACGCGAGCGAAAGCCTCGCCTGGTTCCTTTTCCCTCTCGGTGGAAATCTACTCATGGCATCCTCCGAATTCTCCGAAGATGAAGGTTACACAAACAGTGTCGGAGATTAGGTCTTAGCGGGTTAAACTATCACCTTTCTTGGGGGATCGATCCTCACCTGCTTCTCAAATTGTCTGTGACATGGCTGGATATGTGAATGAACTAAATAGCCCCCCCCCCCGCAGCCCCCTCGCTGTTAGCAAAGCTTCATTAATGTCATTTTTGTTCGCGTTAAGAATACGTTGCAGAAGGGTTTTTTTTTTCTTTCACCCTTCCCATGTTGTGAGATGCCGTTGTTTAACTGTGGGAAAAGAAATGTCCCAACTGAACGCAGTATGGAGTCCCCGCTTCACACCGCACCGGCGCTAAGCAAAAGCAGATGTTATAAAGTTTACAGAAATCAGAACATTATTTTCCTGTTTCCATCGCATTCTTCTAAACACTTAGCGAACAAGCTTTGAAGTCACCCAAGAAATCTAGTCTGCGGGAGAAACGATAGGATCTCCTGGAGCAATGGAGCCGGGGAGGGAAGGGGGGGGTGGGGGGTCCGAGCGACGGAGGGGAGGATGAGGAGGAGCCTCCGGAGGAGAAGGGGGAGGGTTTGATGGAGAGTTAAAGGTGCCCGTCAGGTTTCCAGGTTGTTGTCCAAGATGTGATCTCGGTTGCAGGAGATAAGTCCTGTTTAGGTAGGTCTGATCATAACAGCAGATAAACCCCACCGACTGTTAGATAGCTTCACCGCAGGCAGCCTGCAGGTCTGCCAGGAGCCCACAGCACGTCCAACCTAATGTGTAGCCAATTCCATATATCAGACCTTTCCAGCTCCATGAGTAATGTGGCTGCCTGGCAGGCGGCTCCACCGGGAGCCTTTACCGGCGTCCCCCTATCATGCACTCATCTTGCACCTACCTCCACTGCTCTCTTAAATGCTCTCAAATAACCCAAGTCATGATGCAATGCACAATCAAGGGGTTGCGACATTATTCCTCACGTTCTCTGATAAGTTGGTACGATTTTAGTGCTTCTAAAAAAGACGGAGAAGCAACGACGCAGCGGTAAAAAGTGTGACTTGTTTGACGGCCACATCTGCAGCACATTAGGGTTCAAGCACGTCCTCACAGGTTAACCGGCTCTTCGTGTTACCACGAGTGAGTCTCCTGCGATGCAAATGAGTTGGAAGCACGTCGAGGAGCTTCGTCATCCCGGAGATGCATCCGCCCGTCGCTCGGTTTTCATCCAGCGGTGCAGATCGCCGCCTGTTACCTCGCATCAGGAGAATACAAATACCTCGTCCCTCTTCCCTGGCGTTCCTCGCCAACCTGCCTCCTCTCAGCCCTTGTTGTCCGCTAATACAATGTGGCACATGAATCATGCACACAATGCGTGTCTTGGTCCGAGCTCTGCAGACGGGACCTCACAAGACAGCCACTTTGGCGTTTCCTGCCCTCTCATCTTCGAGGCTTAGCAGAGACATGCACTCCGTCTCCCGGCGCATAATTCAATAGAGAGGTTTGACAATCACGATTTGGGACTCGGGCCGGGTAGCCTGGGCGCTTTCCTGTTGTAATATGGAATTACACAACTGTGCCCGTTTAGCCACCCACGTGTGGCGGGTCCGTGCAGTGATGCATCTTTGTTGGGTTTGACCCAGAGGAGCTCTGGGAGATGGCCAGGTTGGATAGCCGCTGCAAACCCACGAGAACTTCACTGGGTCTTAAAGATTTGTGCATGTGTCTGAGTAGATGGGGGGGTCTAGTCGGAGTCGGAGGGGAGGTGGGGGGGTGATGTATATGTATTAAGTGGACCTGCAGGTATTTCCGTTGGAGAGGCCTTTTGCCTTGTTTCTTCTCCACACGCTCCATTGTTTTCATTGGCTGCGCCGCCGATGATGCTGCAACGCTGGAAAACGGCTGGTGTGATTTTTACAGGAGGACAGGGAACATGGGTCATAAAACTCCCCCCCCCACACACACACCCCCATTTTCCACCAGTCAGGCAAAAAAAAAAAAAAATCCCTCCACCCCTCACCTTCCCTGTCAAAGCACAAGACCTCTGTGGGAAGTCTGTATCTACTGGAGGTGTGTGTGTGTGGACAGTGAAGACGTGCACACACACACACACACACACACACGCACACGCACGCATTCAGTCAAGGAGGTCTTAACTCCAGACGGGGGCGAGAGCTTCCACACACCACAAGAAAAACACACAACCTCCAGTACGGTTGTAGGTGATGTGATGAATCTTTGGTGCTGTAACAGGCAGAGAGGTTGAATCTCCGGGGACAGTAGAACAACAAGCTTCATCCTCAGGTCCCCTGGGAGGGGGGGAGGGGAGGGGGGGGGGCCTCACCCGGCCAGAAGTAAAGCCTAACATCTTACCTCGCTTTCTCTGCCACATATACGTCCGACGTCCACTTACGTGACGACCTCTGACCTTTAGCGGTTCCTAGAACCACATAACTGGGATGGTCAAGCACCTTGTACTCAGTGGGACACATTCCAATTCCCTTGACCCTACCGATGGGTCGTACCGGCCGAGCAGGAGTAACCTCCCTTCCCGTGTGTGTGTGTGTGTGTGTTGGCCTGCTGAGGAAGTGCATGCTAGTCAGACAGCTGCTACAGGAAACTTCTTCCGCTGCCTGCTGTTTTTTCGGTGTGAAGGAGGAAAAACACGGGGTGAAAGATGGCCCTGCAGGACCCGAGCCAAGCCATGAAAGTTTAAATAAATATGAAGGGGAGGATCACCCCGGTGGTCCGGGGGTCCCCCCTCCACCACCACCGCCGCCCCTCCTCTCCTCAGCTGATGTTTTCTCTCTCCTCTGCCCTTCTTTGGACAACAGTGGGCAGTGTTGTGCGAGGCCCCCGGGGGCCCGGTGTCGTAGTGAAAACACACTACTGTATGTTCACAAAGCGCCGGCAGTCCGAGCGTTCACATGCTCCTCTGCTCTCGGAGAGGCGGCGGTGAGCCGGTGAGAACACATGCTAACTTAGCCGTGTGTTTGCATTGCGACGGCACAACTAAATAAATATATTTGCGCCGCCGCCTGTCATGACGGCGGTCATGCTGTGTCATGAGAAGTCAAACGAAAGCTCTATAGCGGCAACCGCACATTAAAGGAGGGCGGCTGCACAGTTTGTGTGTTCACTGCGGCGCCGTGCGATCGGTGTCAAACTCCGTTCTTGTCAATTCCTCCCGCTCAGATAATCTTTCCCACTTTTGAAAAACTGCCCATGCGTGCTGAAACATCTGAGATGAATTGCTGCTGAAGAATCTTTTCACACTCTGCATTCCGGCATTAATGTCCGACTGCTATAATTGAAAGCAGAGCCGGTTTGCTTCTCACACTTCACGCCTTTGTTTTTGTTTTAGTTTCGGTTTATGTAATTGAGCCTCTGGATCTGTGCAAGGCGGACGATCCCTCCGTGCATCCCCCATCCCTCTCCTTAAGTTATTTGTTGTCGCATGACACAGTGTAACAATTAGCGACGTGCAAATGCCAAAGATTCAGTTCATAATCTAATTATTTGAATGACATCATAAGTCCTTCAACGGCAGCTGAAAGGAAGATGTGGAGGGAAGTGACAAATCAATCACCTGACCGATGAGTTGCATCGTTAACACTGGGCCTGTGATGATGATGTCATACTTCAACATAACAGAATGTTAATTGTCCGTCTGTACATATTTCCATGCCGGAGGTCGGACCGTAACTTTGCTTTTTACAATCCAGATTACTTCAGAATCCAGTTAATTTGTATTAGAAAATGTGAATTTTGGGTAAAGCAATTGGAAATGTAAGTTTAAAAAAAAAGACATTTTAAAACACCTTTAAAGTTCTAAATTGATTTGATACATAATAATAATAATAATAATAATAATAATAATAATAATAATTATATCTGACAGTTGCTAGAGAATTAAAGGCTCAAGGTCATTTTAATCATCACACACAAATTCATCTATATATTTATTTTTTTATTTTTTAGCACAGGCCGTCATTCTGACTTATATTATGTCAAAATGATCAATTAGTTCAATAACCTGCATTCCATTAAAATTCTAACATTTTTAGGGACCGGAAAAAATGAAGAATGTTTAAAAAAGAATATGTAGTCAAAGTTGAAATTAACTTGATTAATAATACAACTATGACTGTTACTACTTCTAAAAATAATAATTATAACTTTAATATTAATAAGTATAATATCATACAGATACACATTCATTTCTTTCTTCTTTTCTTTATAATTTAGTACACCCTGTATTTAGCACCTTTATAGTTTCAGGCTCTAATGTGAAAATATTTCCTGTTTAATTAATTTAATTAAAAAAATAAATTACTAGGAAAGTAAATATAAATTAAAGCTCAAAAATTAAATTTTTTTATTTACTTTGAATTTAATTTAGACTAAAGTTACTACACCTACGAGTTATGATAATAATAATTATAATAACAATCATATAAAATAGGACAGCTACAATTTAAAGTTCTACATTTGAACTGGCTGTATTTCTTTAGTTCAGGCCGTCACTGAGGCCTATTTAATATCACAATGTTTGATTTCAACAAACATCAGTGAGACGGGAGCCGCCTGCCGTCCGTCCGTCCGTCCGCTGAGGCAGCAGGACCAGTGTAACATGGTAGCGTGAAGCTTTACATTCTGTATTTAGTTTCTTCTTCTGCAGACCTGCGTCGGACTCTCACCATCTGCTCTGCCACTCAGCAGCTAGTGCTGGTGTGTGTTTCCATCCTCTGAACTTGACCGGTACTTTGCATTCTGCCTCCTGCAGCCACATGATTAAAATTCATGGCTGGACTTGTGAAATCTCCCTCCTGTGTGGAAGTGCTCAGCTGAGCAGGTGTGCATGCTTTGTTGAATCTTTCCCACCGTGATTAAATTGGTATGTTTTCGATTACGCTGTGTTCTTTGGCTCCCCGCCGCTCTGAGCTTCTCTGTGTGTGTGGATTCATTTGGAACTCTTTTCATGTCCTAGCAGGGAGCTGAAGGCCCCCGAAAGGGAAAGAAAGGCTTCATGTAAGGATCCAAAGATGGACTACAGCTGCTGATTCATGGTCAACATCTTTAATTCATACTGATATCTGATAAAACAACGATAAGATCATAACGTTTGGGATCATACCAGACGGTTTGATGACGGAGCAGCTCCATCAGCATTCCAGGTTTCTTAAGTTATAAAGAGAGAAAGATAAAATATGTACACATCAATCATTTCTACATGATCAATAGTTTAATGTCAGACTGACGTCACCTCGACCGAAGTAATACTTTGAATTAGCTTCATGATATTGATCATCCAAACCTTCTCGTCTCGCCCCGAAAACAAACTCAAACGATGCACCACCTGACATGCTGCCATCGATAACATCAGGCTGGTGTTGTTGGGTGGAGCGTCGCCTCCAACCTGCATCTTATCAGTCATCTGCCTCTCTCATACCTCTGTAGTCTCTGTCAATCTGGAAGCACATGGACACACACACACACACACACACACACCTGCAAACATCTATCTTCTTCTTCTGTCTGTTGCCGTCGCCTCCAGGTACTCCACGGTACAATCAACGCTGCCTCCACCTGACTGACTGCAGTTAAACACAGAAACAGAAACTGACGTCATGCTCGTCCTTCATAAACCTCCTGTGGGAACCAACACATGTGGCAGGCGGGTTCCCAAAAAGAGCTGGAAAATGGGAATTATAAAACTTATTTCAGGTAAAGTTTATATGAAACCTATAAAGTCGAACTTTCCTGTTTGGATTTGAACCTTTTGGATAAACACTATAAAAAGATATTTTTCATTGGACCCGATATAAAAGTCACAAATCAAAATCTGAACCAGAAGAGGATATTTTATCTCCTGATATTGATGCTCCTCGTCTCTCCTGGAGAGGACGTTAATATCAGCTGCACATTAGCCGTCCTGATGGTTCCTACTGCAGCGGAGGCCCCGAGTCTCTGCGGCCGCGGCCCCGGAGCCTCACCTCTGACTCTGATGTGAGGCTGTAAGACGAGACGGACGGTAGAATAACACAACATGCACGTTGTTCACCCGCTCGCAGTGAAAGCTGCGAGAATTACAGAGTGAGACAGTTTAACTCCGGGTCATAAATACGTGTTCCGACCATTTTCACTTTTTTCCCTGCGTGCACGCTTCTCCTGCGACGCCGCTGTTACTGCACAATATGGAGGAGCGTGTGTGTGTGTGTGTGTGTGTGTGTGTGTGTGTGTGTGTGTGTGTGTGTGTGTGTGCAGCTTGTAGAGATTTGCCCATTACTGTGATAATCTGCAGCGGATGCAATGGAATGAGTTTGGTGGTGATAAACTATAGCATGCTAACATGCTAAGCTAAGATGGTAAACAATACACCTGTTGCTAATCAACATTAGCATGTAGCTCAAAGCAGCCTCACAATGTGTTTGATCAGTACACTTAAGATTATACTGTTTTTCTCTCCTGAAATCACTCACACACACACACACACACACACACACACACACACACACACATGCATGTACATGTATGCACACACTTGTCATGTGTTTACAGTCATCTTTTCCCTTTGGGCTCTTAGTTACACACCTAAGTGGACATTGTGTGTGTGTGTGTGTGTGTGTGCGTGTGTGTGTGTGTGTGTGTGTGTGTGTGTGTGTGTGTGTGCGTGTGTGTGTGTGTGTGTGTGTGTGTGTGTGTGTTCCGTCTACTTGTGATTGTGTTGTTAGTGCTCCCCAGGCCCCTGCTGAGTCACC
>CAAKHC010010414.1:6969-17631 GCA_901007825.1 Macroramphosus scolopax | reverse complement strand
GCCGGCTGCGTCGAGCATCATTGTGGGACACAGGTGGAGTCAGCAGTCATCGCTAGAGACGCTGGTATTAAACATTCAAATTAAATAAATCATTAGATAAATCATGATATCAAATTAAGTAAAATAGGAATTTGACATTACATTGATTTAAAATTTAGTTGCATCAAAAGATTCTTAACAAGTTATTAATTTTCCTCAATTCCCAGAAACCGCGTGTTGCCTCGTTTTTCTGTCGCCCGACAGAATTCCAGTCTCATGGAGCGCAGCGTTGACGGCCGGCGTCAGGTCGGCACTGTAGCTCAGCAGCCTGCCGTCATAAATCAGCTGGTCTGGCGTCAGCCCGGTTTTCCACGGAGATCTGCACAAACACACACAAACACACGCGTCGCACACGGATTGTTGGTCGGATGAAACATTCATTGGTGATATTTTAATGACCTCTCGATGAGTTGATGAGTTAATGAGTTGATCAGTAATCAATACCTCGTATGGTACATCCGTGCTACGTCCCTGTCAACCCAGATGCAGCCTCTCTGTGAGTCCAGGACTCCGTGGACGGTGGCGACGAAAACCACTCGGGGGTTCACGATCACCTTGAAGTTCATGTAGCGAGTGTCGTCCCGGATGGGTTCGTGGTGAAGGTGAGCCAGGATGTCCACCCCGGACACGTTCTGCCAGCCGGGGCAGCAGCGGCCTTTAGAGGGCGGCGTTTGGGAGGTGGGAGGAGGCAGCATGACGGTGTTGGGGAAGACGTTATTCTCAAACATGTAGCACCTGTCGGCGCCGTACTTGGTCTCCAGCAGCGGCAGAAGTTCCAACCAGCTGGTAATAGGAAAGAGTGTGTTTGTCCAGAAGTGGCACTGTTTTCAGTATTGATCTGATACCAATAATCTCGGTCTTACCCCTGAACAATCAAGTCAAAAAGTATTTCTACTTAATTTGTGACATTCTTTCTTTTTATTTGTCACAAAAGGTTAAAATACAAAATACAGTTGTGAATGCAGTTTGAGGACTTTGTGACCTGAACACACCGACAAAGACGAAGCTACCTGTTGACTGACTGAGGCAGGATGAGCTCATCAATATCCTGCAGCGCCACGTATCTGGACTGGTACATGTATCTGTACAGGCAGTCATTGAGGGCAGCGATCTGGCCGAAGTAGTGGAGGTCACCTGGACTTTGTTCCGGCTGCCAGCCTCGAGACACATTCACGAATCTGGAAACAGTCCAGGGAATCACCTCAACTAAACCTGAAGAGATAAAAAACATTTGTCATTTATTAGACGCTTTTAACCGTAGAAATTGTTCCATGTTTGCTGCCGCTGCACGGTGAGGATCCCCGGGGAGAGCAGAGCAGCAGCTGCTAACACGTACCAATACAAACCACATCCATATGAAAGATAAACTGGGTTGTTGCCAGTGTGGGGAAAACGGAAACCCAATATCCCACCTTTGTTTGAGTAGTAGTCCAGTAGGCGCTGTGCTTCAGGGCTGCAGCTGGTCTTATAGACGACCACCCTGTTCACCCCCAGTAGCTGCACCACCTCCAGACTCTGCACCAGCTACAATACAACACACCTGTTTGCTCGACATAGTGTACCTGATAAGATACGAAAGCCAAGACAAAGTCCTCCATGTTTCAAGACAAATAGTCGGGTGGAGCATGTGAGGACGTGTGCTTTGGACAGACGGGATGTTTGTTACCTGCAGCACGTTGCTGAAATCAAACATGGTGGAGAGGCAGAGGGTGAAGTTGTAAGGGAAGGAGGCCGTCTTCACCTCCCGGTTCCTCACCTCCAAAAATATGTTGTCCAGCGAATCTAAGAGGAAGGTTGTTTACTGACAAAGTGATCGATTAATGAAAATGTTTCCCGCTTCCTGACGTGTTGACCACACGATGAATCGCTGGCTGTACCTGCTCGATTAAATGAAGGGAGTCATGCAGGATGTGGTGACATACTGTGACCTCATCAAGAATCGACCTACCTTTGAAACTGACGGCCGCCGAGGTCACAGTAACATGGGTGGGCGTCCCGCAGCCCGACGGGAGAGGACACATGATGTCCGCTGTCCCGTACGCGAAGCCAAAGTGATCCCAGTGGATGCTGCTGACGCCTTCAGAGATGCGCAGTTGCTCCTGGCAACGGAAGATGCAGCGATAGGCGGCCGTCTCGCTCCTCAGCACCACTGCGATAATGCGGACCTGACACGAGACGAGGACGTGACTGTCAACTTCTTTTAGTGTGCTGAGAATGTTTTATGGCATTATTAGATTTGAGTCTTTAATCAGTTGAGTTGTTTGATCTATTGTGAGTCAGCGGTACTTTAACCCTCGTAGACGATGCATCATGCTGCACCCATTGAACCCCACATGGAGGTGTAAGTTCTCCCAGCTCTCCACTGACCTCCCGTCTGCTAGTACGGTGCTCCAGATAAGCCGACACCAGCAGCGTCTTTGTCCCGTTGACTTCCAGAAACGACACCTTTTCTCCCGGAGGAACTGCAGAAGTGAGAAATATTAAGCTGATTGTCCCGTTCAGAAACCCCTCAGAGCTTCACGTTGCTCGGCAGTCCCACTGCAGCGGCAGCGGGGATGTTAAATGGTGTTCACCATCATTCCCATCAGGGATAAGAATCCCAGAGATCCAGAAACACGGAGAGATCACGGATGATGACAATTACACAGGCAGCAAAAAGAATCCATTAGTGAGAGAATGATCAGGAGATGTACAGGAAGAGGAATGTTTCCTTTTGGACAGACGTCAGACGGACAATAAACAAGCCTGTTGAGTTTACCGGGCTGTCCTGGGTCATGCTGGTGGAGCCCTTTGGGTTGCTGTTGGATCTGAGGCCGGACGCTCCAGTCGAGCCTGCAGGAGAGACGATATGAAGTCTGTTCTTCAGTTCAGGTGCATTTCTAGAAAAATCTAACACATAAACCCGGTAACATTTGGTAAAAAGAATCATTGATATCACTCGTGGGTCCTGCTGATGTTGATGTTTCGTCCTCCACAGTAAAACTCCGGTTATTTGACTGGTTGTCTGCAGCAGATCAGTGCGGTGGTTTCACCCACCTGTAGGTCCACAGCAGCAGGACGAGAGCGAGGACGCTGACGACAGGACTCACGTAAACCAACCGTCTGAACTTCTTCGGCTTGAGAGCCTGACAGACGGTTTGTCCCATCACTGACATAACGCCTCAGCTTGCAACTTGTCTTCTTGATCCAGGATGGGAAACCTGAACACGCAGAGAATAACTCCATCAAACCTTCAGCTGTAGTCGCTGGCAGACATTCCAGGGAAGTGCAGTGGAGCAGTAAGAGCCTCCATCCTCTGCGAAGCCTTTCAACACGCAACAGACGGTATCAAACTGTGTTGGAAATAAAGAAACTCTCAAGTGGAGTTAAATCCTGAAGTAAAGTCCCACCACCTGTATATGTACATATGCCTCTCCGTCTGCACATCGACCTTCCCTCCGTCACTCCCTCCTTATCTCATTTGATGATTCAGCCCAAGAGTCTCTGACGGCGTGAATAAATGTGTAACTTCATGATGACCAATATAATGTATGGAAGGAACAAACACGGTGCCACTCCCGGTGCTTCAGTGGCTCCACCTCCCATCCCTGTGACGGGTGTTCAAACCAGGACCAGGACCAACCGACAGTCTGTGGTGTTAACTCATGCTGCGTCCTGCCTATCGGGTTGACACGTGGGGGTTTGTCCATGCAAACTGAATTGACTCGGCTCGGTTTGGCTCAGCGGCTGGAATCTTCATTTCCATGGCAACAGGGCGACTCGCTTGAAGGTGTGTCTGTAAACTGATAAACCAGAGAGGCGATGTGTGGCTGTGACCAGTGGAGCGGTGGACAAACACTGTGCTTCCTGTCGTCTTCACAATAATAGTCATCAGTTATTTTGATATTTAGAAGCTTTTATTCTGAAGCAGCCAAATCAGGAAATGTTGACTTTCCATCTGTAACTTCACTCGACTTCGCTTCGTCATGAAACCACGAAATAAAGCAGAAATCTGAAAGTACAAACAGATCGTAACTTCAAACCGGATCGTAGAACAAATGCATTCGCAGCGACTACAGTGACGACCGAATGGTCTGCTGTGATCAAACAGGATGTAAACCTGATGATGAAGTTATTTATACATCACTTTTCTGCAGCTCCCGGCCATCAAATACCTTCTCAAAGGAACAACACTGCAGACAGACGACGAGCAACAAACATGAGGGAGCAATTAACATGATAATCACATGATCAGGTTCCCAATGAGCAGGTCCTAACGAGGGCAGATCATCAGCAGCAAAATCCAATGTGTTAGAAGCCACTCAGACGTCCTGTGTTCTCAGCGTTTGCTGCAAGGTTCGCAGTGCTTTAGAAGATCTGATGAGTATTTTGAGACTAACCTGAAGGAGACTTACGGACATGAAGGAGCATTTGATGGGATTCTCTCAGAGTTCTCTGCAATATCACAATTATGATTTCCTGTTTTGTTTTATCTCTTCAGAGTGTTACAATGTATTTCCTGTTTCTATCACATGTTAATGTGTGAACCTCCTTTCAGTAAGCGAACACACACACACACACACACAACCACTGAGTGGACTCACGAGCTGGTGATGGCAGCTCATGTTCATAGTTGACAGATAAATATTAGGATAACAAGAATGCAACTTACGTTTCTCCTGCACACGTTCATATCAAATGATAATGTCTTGAATGGTCCACGTCATCCAGTCACGTGTAAAAGACAAAATTAGAGACAGGAGGTCCTTATCTCTGCGCTTCCTCACCTGCCGGTTCATATCTGACCCGATCTGTCAGTGATTAATACGTCTCTGCCAACACATCTGTGTGCAGCCGAGGGCAATAATGCATCGACAGGCGGCGGCGTCCCAGAGGAGGAGGAGGAACTTTACTGCATGAACTTTAACACACGTCCTGGTGTAAACCAGCAGAGTGTTGCCCCACGCAGATCGTATGTGTGTTTTAGGGTTGCAGACATCCTCCATCCTCCTTCGTACAACCACATCCTGTTTGTCTGCTGCTCGTCTCCAAGAGGAACAGAAGCAGGTCACCTTCAGGGACGGGGAAGGGTCAAGATCTTCATCATGACGGAGGCTTTCTTTTGGAATCAAAAGGGTTTTCTTGACCCTTAATCTGGTCTGTGTTACAGTCGCTGCCTTGTTCAGGGTGTATCGGAGGCACACAGAGCACAACTCAACCACCTCGACCTTGATAGGCGTGAAGACAATAACCATAATAACTCCCGGCAGCTCGGTCTCGGTGACCTGACTGACAATCCAACAGAGAAAGCGTGAGGTTGCACTGAGACTGTTGGTGGAGTTACTGTTCAGGTGGAGTCTGCTGGTGACTGGAGGCGTCTGCCCCCCTCCCAGAGGGCAGGAGGGGGGCAGACTGTAGTGAGGGTGTGTTGGGTTTCTTTAAAAGTAAAGTAACAATATTAAACACAAGTGGAATGCTAATTAACAAATCAAATATATCGTCAGTGAACAGCTGATTGACCTTCGACCTGCTGCCACTCGCTGACATTAATTGTCTAAAACGTTTGTGCAAACTCAGCTCTGCAGAGAATGTGCTCGACCTTCCTCAGGTCAGCACAACGCCATGTGGAGAGAGTGTTCTCGGTGGAAGTGACTGTTATTGTGCGGGAGGTCTTCCTCCATCGCCCCGGAGGGGCTCCGTTCTTGCCTCCAAGCAGGAAGTCTCTGCACCGAACAGGAAGTTGCCCCCACAAACATTAAGAAGCAGCATGTGGTTGGTTTGTGTGCGTCAGAGACGGAGCTGTTATGACTCCCCCGGTGGTCGTCTGAGCGGACGCTCCGCTCGGATGTATAAAGAAAACACGGCGGTTTCCTCTTGTATTTGAGGAAGAAGCTGAGTGGCGGTGAAGAGACGCCGCTCCCGTTACAGGTCATCAGAATGATGATGAAGGTCTTCTCACTTCAGGACTTTGTCCCACCAGAACTTAATATCTGCATTGATATGAAGGACCGAGTGTATCACAAGTCTTCTTCATGATGGACGCTGACATGTTGAACATGGCGTGAACATGAGGCTCTGATATCAGATCATGTGTTAAACACAGGTTGGTTACACAGGAGGAGGAAGGTCAGGGTGTGGAGACACAGATTGAACAGAACACAGTTAATCAGCTGTACTCATGTGATGTTTGTACACACACACACACACACACACACACTAGATGGCGCCACCTCTCTACATCCAGCATGACTGGTTCTCCGATCCTCTTTACTGGTTGTTGATCGTCTGGTTATTGATCGTCTGGTTATTGATCGGTCTGGTTATTGACCGGTCTGGTTATTGATCGGTCTGGTTATTGACAGGTCTGGTTATTGACAGGTCTGGTTATTGACAGGTCTGGTTATTGATCGGTCTGGTTATTGACCGGTCTGGTTATTGACAGGTCTGGTTATTGATCGTCTGGTTATTGACAGGTCTGGTTATTGACCGGTCTGGTTATTGACAGGTCTGGTTATTGATCGGTCTGGTTATTGACAGGTCTGGTTATTGATCGGTCTGGTTATTGATCGGTCTGGTTATTGACAGGTCTGGTTGTTGACAGGTCTGGTTATTGATCGGTCTGGTTATTGATCGGTCTGGTTATTGATCGGTCTGGTTATTGATCGGTCTGGTTATTGACAGGTCTGTCAATTGTTGTTTGCAGCGTGCGACATGTGTGTTTGAACGTGTGTGTGATTGAGACCGAGGAAGTTGTTTCCTGCTGGTGTTTGTTTGCCTGCATGTCGGTCAGAAAACTACCCGGCTGATTTTCCTCGAACTTGTGAGACGTTTGCATGTGAGATGTTTGTGTTCATGGGGACGTTCTGCATGCGACCCAGTGATGGTCATCACAGCGTCGGTGTGACCCCGGGACCCCAGGGACAAACGGTGTCAAACTGCACACGGAGGCACAATCAACACACAGGTGGACGTGATGGCTGCAATCAGCCAACAGTGAACATCGAAGGCCACAACGTAATGAGGTTCTTCAGGAACTGCTTCAGGATCCACAGCAAACAGGAACAACACAGACGATGACATCATCTCCAGTTGGTTAATGTCCACTGGTGATTATCTATGATATCAGAGGCATTATCATTTTCACATCATTTTAATTGATTTACAAATGAAAAGATGACGGTGAGATGTTTTTGAGGATTTGTACTAAACAAAGATCTTCTCTAAAGTCTGGAGGCCAGGACGTCTTTGCAAAACTTAATTTATAATGTTATTTAACCAATATCGTGCCTGAAACTTGTATTAATTGTTGGCCTCCACTCTGAAGCTTCATGGTGCTCTGTGAGCGCTGAGCTCAGTGGAGGATCTATGGGCGCAGCATCAGGGGACAAAGACAACCTGAATCTGAACGGGACCGAACTCTCGACGTTTGTTCACCCATAAAGTTTCTGATCAACACGTCCTCTTCTGCTGTTTGTCCACCAGGCAGAGTAACTCAACTGAAGCATGTTGATTCAGACTGGTAGGACTTCACCTCCTGAAAACTCTGTGGCGTTAACGTTGGGGGTTTGTGGGTCAGCGCGACCCTCCACGCACACACAAACAGCCCTTTAAACAGCCCATCTGTCCCCTCCTGGGCTGTCCCCAATAATTCTTCTCTCTAAGCCCGGTACAAACCCCTTCCTGCTGCTGAATTCTCCCAAATCACTTCATTCACCCGTTTCTCCCCACCCAGAAGCCGCCCCTCACCCTCTCTCCCAGGCCGCCTCGGTCCGTTCCCACTGAGCGGCATTAGCATACAGATGTGAGGCTGAAAAGGGAAAGCAGCTCCGCACAAAGGGCCTGCATGACCAGGCGGGGAGGGAGGGGCCGCACAGGGATGGCCCTTGGCCTTTTTTAGGTTCTTACACACACACACACACACACACACACACACACACACACACACACACACACACACACAGGCTCTGGTGAGGGGCTCCGGGGGTTGTGGGAGTCTGCTCCTGCTTCACTCTACTGTCATTCATTTACCAGAGGCCGATCCTCAGCCCCCCCCTCAGCTGAATGCCTGCACATGGACACACACACACACACACATTAGTCAGCAAATTAAATAATGTTTCGTCTCATTTAGTTTGTTTGTCACATGATAATTCTTTGATAAAACTATTCATTTATCTTCATTTTCAAGCATTAAGACATGAGAGAACAACACACGGCAGCTCAACGATCTACTGAAGAGATATGTTTAATGCTTCCTACCTCGTATTGTATATGATGTAGTTGTATATATGTTGTGTGTGTGACATCACCAGACGTGGCTGAGCCGATAATTTTTGGAGTTGGAGCTAGTAAACACGCTACACGCTACAGAACACGTCTACGTAGACACTAAAGCTGAAGTATGAATCTGCCTGAAAGGTCGCAAGGCTTCTTTCTTCAAAATGAGGTGAAAATTGACCTGCTAGTGTTTTGATTTAACCTGCTAACAGACGACAAACCAGATATTTCATTAGGAGGAATGAACACACACACACACACACACACACACACACACACACACACACACAGGGAGGACCTCAACTTCTGCTCCACTTTGTTTGAACCAATGAAATCAGTCACTAGTATCTCCGTGGTCCTTTGTGTGCCGGAGGGTCTTTGTTGGAGCATCTGTTGCCCAAACATTCTCCTCGGTGTCACTCACCCTAGATTGGTCTGTTCAGACCAGTTGAAACAAAACTCACTCCTCTGCCCACACAAACACGCATACATAAACACACACAGAGGAGGAGGAGGAGGAGGAGGAGGGGGGGGGGGGGGGCGAGGAAGAGAAAACGTTCATCGAAGGGTTCTCTGGTGTTGCTCCTTCACTATCACTGCTGATGAAGCAGCTTCACTAAGGAAGCAGCATGTTTGTAGTTCTCACAGGTGTACGAGCAGAAGAAGTTCGCTTCCATTGACAGTAAATATTAAGCAGGGCTCTGATTGGACGGTCGGGACAGAGAACCCCTGTACTTCTGGGTGTTTGAAGGTTCCTTGATTCAGACTCAGATGAAGAGTTTCCCCGCTTATACCTTTTAATTTTATGAACACAACCTTTGTGTGTAATTCAGTGCAGGTTGTTAATCCAACATATCCTTGATGATAAAAGGTTCCACAGGATCCTTTCCAACATCAAAATGTGGTGGTGAACGTTATATTTGTTTATTGTAAATGATCTGCTGCAGTACCTCCACAGGCCACCAGGGGGGCACACTGGAGTAAATGACTGTTTGTACTACATAGCAGCTGGACGTCCTTCTACTGTACCTACTGGTGCTCTAACAGTTAATACTTGATGAGAAGTGGAAGGGAGGCCGATACCAGTTGGACCACGTGGTCGGAGAGTCATAGAGACAAACATGTGTCCTGGATTTCTTCTGTTTCATTGCTCAGGGAGACAAAGTTTCATTCAGTTCTTGTATCCTCGCTGCTCAAAACCAAAGTGACATCAGTTAACCAAATATATGAAACCTGTGATGTAATGACGAACAAGAACTGTCACTTTCCAAAGAGGTTTATTTGAAATAAAGATGGACAAATATATTAAGATAAGGAGCGAGCATATGAACAGAACCACTGGAATGTAAACAATAAATGAACTTAAATTACAAGAAACACAATGTCAATCAACACGATATAGGTTTTGCCTCGAAAAACAAAATAAATAAGAATTTAAGTTAAAAGTTCAAATAAACGCCACGCTGTCAGACTAACGAGGAGCGCAGCAGGAAGCGTGTGGACGAGGTCGGATCGATGTCGCTTCCTGGCGAGCCAGCGTGAAGCTTAAACGGTCACCGAGGCAACTCTGATCTCAGCTGTGTGTTTACATCACAAGAGAAGAAGAAGAGTCATGAGAACACAGCTGCACATCACGTCTGATCGATGGTCGGTTTCCTGTCTTTTGGTGGTTGCTTGACTCCCCGGGCGGGACGTCTGTGGTCCAACTCCTCTCTGTATTTAAACTACAGCAGTCAACAGTTAGTCGGAGGTGTGAGGCCGAGCGGAGAGGAGAGTCGACGCACCGCGAGTTCCCACCGACGCCAGAACGCCCGCCGGCGTCTGTGATGCAGACAGCGGCGTCGATGTGGGACCTCGGTGGGTCTTGATTTGGGCCAGGCCTATCAGCCAGTAAGGCAACAAACAAATAGAATGCCAACGTTTCTCATCTCCTTCCTCCTTCCCTCTCCTCTCCTGCCACCAGCCGTCTTAAAGCTACTGGATGAGCTGAGCAGAAGTAGAGCGTAATGTCTCTGGCAGCATCGAGAAAGAAACGAATCATCACAGAAACAATAAATAGAGTCTCAAAACATGTTAATAAGAAGAACCGTAGAACCGTAGCCTGTCATGGCTAAAGGCTAGGCTAACGGTACCAGTAGGTCAGGGGAACTAACTTTGGTCACTAGAGAGTCGCACACCTGAATCCCTGCCAGACAGACGAATACAATCAGTTGGCCAATCAACCAATCAAGTAATCAATAAGTGAATGTGTACAGTGATCTAACCTGATCTAAGAGGTTCACAGGTGGGCGAGAATACGAGTGGAGAAGTTCTGCAGGCCGGCATCACGCCAACAACTTGTACAGTGGAAATAAAACGGGTATAAAA
>CAAKHC010010406.1:0-16536 GCA_901007825.1 Macroramphosus scolopax | reverse complement strand
TATACATACATACCTCAGCACACACATGCACACACACACACACATACATATACACACATACAGAACAGACACATACAGCACATCTCACAAAAGCACGCTGATGACAATATAAGAGACTCAACGGCACTTGGTTTTAATCACAAGGGAAACAATGAAGAGCCTCGTTTAATGCCACCGGGTTTATTTGTGTGTGCATACGCGGATGTGCACACATGTGTGTGTGCGTGTCGCCATCTCCCTATCACACTCTGAATAACCAATAGGAGGCTCAAAGCAATTTCCCACTGAAAACACTACTGATTATACCAATGATGATTATGGCGATAATGATCGGCCTGCCATCAGCCTGGTCATTACTGTCTGTTGCATATAAAAGAAAATGTGTCACACCTTACAATCAATGTCATCACCATTTTGTTTCAACAGGAAGATAATAACCCAATTCAAATTATCTCAGCCTATAATATTTACATGTTAATTTTTCTCACATTTGGAAAAGTCTGACAACCTCTTCCGATGCGATTCAAGCTGCGGCGGCACAAAGTCACATCCATGTGGACTTTTTCTAATTAAATGTAGCTGCTGGCCCAATAGATGTGGAGCAGCTGTCATCATCGAGTCAAACCTAAACACAAAAAAACATTTTTAACTTCTAGGTATTGACAGAAGATGACGGCGTCAGCTGAGCAAACATTTGATGTTTCACAGACCTGCTCAGGGACTTTCTTACCTGGCTGCTGGCACATCGGTGAGAAATTCCACCGGTGATTTTGTTATGTTAAAAAATGCCCTCCGTCTATATCTGTCATTTCAAGAATAAGGCCATCTGTTTTTGAAACTTTTCCTATGAAATCTTAATGTGTGCAGCTGCAGGGTTGATATCCAGATATACAACATATTCTTCAGGCTGTAACTTTCATTCGCTGTTCTTTACCATCTATAGTCACATATTGCATTCCGGTATAGCTGCCGACCGGGACTTCATTATACTCCAATCAATGAATCAATCAATAACACCACTCATGTTTGTTTACACATACCAATTTATTGGGAACAACCAAAGACTAATGCAGTATAATACAACCATTCACAACAACTATAATGTTCAGTTTCCTTTTTTATACTCATTGTTATACTGACAGCTGTTCCTAATATTTTGTAATATCCCATTTAAGTGAATAAAGCAACAGCTCTCAGTATAACACAACAGCAGCACAAATTACCATTAAAAGAAACTCAACAGAATCTTCCTAATTAAATGGGGAATCATTGCAGGGTTGTTGTATTATGCTGCATTAGTTTTACCTAATTTATTTATTTTACCTAATAAATGAGCAACTAAGTGTACATTTAGTGTATATAAACGTAGTTGGTCTGAAAGACCAAACAATCTATCATCACACATCGAGCACTGTGACCCTAACAGACTATGACTGCGTGCATGTTAAAACTCTTGTGCGTGTGCGTGCATGTGTGAGCGTGAGTGTGTGTTTGTGTCTGTGTGTGTGTCACTGTTACAGTTCCCACCTCAGCCAGAGGCTTGGCGATTATGTCTCTGATTGACATATGCTTGGATTCACATCTATTGGCCTACTTCTGCACTGATTGAAGACTTGACTTCTCATCTTCAGACAACTTTATCAAGGCGGTAATGGTCAGACAATCAGAGTGACGGATGAGAACAACAGAATAAACAGTGGAGAGAGAGACAGACAGACAGAAAGGACGGGTTGGACGTGAATGATCTTGATTGTAATGGCTATAAGTGCAGCTTTTCTTGACAACCGTGAAGCTAAGACACTAAATCGCTCTCCTCCACTCCCCCTCTGTCTTTTACACACACACGCTGACAAACACACACATGTTCCTAAACCATCCCAAAAAGCTATGAGCCTAACTTCGCCATTAAAACATTCATAATTGCAGAAAAACGGCATTGCTTGCACTCTTTACTCCCACGACAACAGAGCTACATGTTCGGCGCCTATTATTTCTCGTCCTTGTATTCAAATGTATTTAAATGAGAGATGTTTAGATCAACTCTGCACTAGGAAAACAGACTAATGCTGGGAGCCGTGCAAAGACGGGGCACCGCTATCTAACTTACATCTATAGCCATAATTTTGAGGACGTAACCCCGCTCTCACCCCTGCAGTCCAAGCAACTTTTAAACCTGCAGTTAAAGCGCTGACTTCACATTACTATGCCCCCCTCCCTTGATCTGACGGCGTACTGTGAATTTTTGAGCAGCGCCAAAATGCTCTCATTTTAACTGATCGCTCCAATCATATGCAAATGTGGCAGGCAGGTGGGGGGATATCTTTCAGCGGTAATTGGCGGTTTTCTAATGGAGACTTCGGGTGTCAGTTGGAAATATGTTTTAAGCCTTAATGGGTTTTGACGGGTCAGATCAGAAAGCGCCCAGCACGCAGCTGTGTGTATGATTGTGTGCATGCACACGGTTGTGTGTCTGTGCATGTGTCTACGCCGCCACGCCAAAACCTGATGCATTTTTAAACAGCACCAATTACCCCACATAGTGAGTTTTACTGAAACATTTTTATTGTGTAATACCTGTCACATATAGAGATATCAGCATTCATTAAACTCAGAGCCACAGCCAGGTGATATCCAAGGTAATACAGAACAAAAGGGGATAGCGGCTCAAAATGGATGCTAAATGCAACTGACTCGTGAGGGTCAAATATAATCTTTCATATGATAATCACATGCACTCACACCGCATGCATAAAGCTAATTTCAGATCTTCCATGAAAATGCAGAATAAAATAACGAAAAACACTTGATCAGAGAATTTTTGAAAAACGAGTACTTTTATGGTTTAAAAAAAGACGTGTGATGAAAACGCTTTACTGTTTTAGCGCTTCTAGAAAAGAAATATGTGACAAGTAAGTTTCAATCCACGAGAGCTCTGTACATTAAATTTGTATGAATCAGCCTGGTATTCATTCTGGTATGTGGGTCGGTCTAACATAACCATGATATTAGTTTTGCAACAAAACATTCAGCAATTATTTATTTCACATTGGTCAAAATGCAGGGACATCCAAAAAAAAACCATTTATATGCATGTGTCGCCATCCCGGCAATTTACAAAGCAACTTATCATTTTGCCCGGCAATAAAAGTGCAGCAGAGGCAACAGATTGCTTTGACACTCCAAGTGGTTTTAGATTTATTGTGCATAATAAACACATGAGCAGGTTTTGAATGAAATCATCCAATGCATCTACATCTAGTTTTACTTTATCTGCAGTGGGCGCATGTATAAACGATTGGCTGAGTAGACAGAGGTACTTCGGCACTCTGATAGACCATAAATCATGTGAATTATAAATCACGGTTTGTTTGGACGTACAGAAGGGGGTTGAGAAGTGAAACTGCTGTCCGGTTTATAAAAGTTTTCATTAATAAGAGAGGGCCCTCCTGGGTGGTCGTAGGAACACGAGGTGGCAGCTGATGATTTGGGTTTTTGAGTTTCGGATGATGGGCGATTATGTCGAGGGAATGGTTGCTCAAGTTTCTTCTGCCGGCATCAAAAACATTATTGTCTAGACTTTGTGATTATGAACAGCTCTTTCACAAAAATTGCACTCCGGGGAAATGAAAGAACGGCAAGGTGACTAAGTGGACCGTTAAGTGTCCTTTTATTCTGAAAGTTGTAAACCAGAATGTCATACGACGTGTCCATTGTGGCCGTTTCCCTTTCAAAAGTCACACTGACGGTCTTCCGGTTTATAGCTAACTTATATTTCCATCTTAAACACAGAGCTGTTTGAATCATGAGGTAATTCTTGGTCCGCGATACATCACACGACTTTGATGGGCTGCGCCGTGTCGCTGCAAACAGAAAGATTTCGGTTGCTTCATTTAATTCAACCTTCATGACTTCGACCGTTTTTCAATTTCTTTCAAATATTGGATTTGCTAAAAACTACTTTAATCGAAAATCTGAACCTCACCGTGGCATAGCTGTCATGGTTTGAATTGTGCACCACGGACTGAACTAGTAAAGGTTATCTTGAGAGTAGAGGAAGAATGCAATTGATGTAACCTGCAATCAAGGTTCTCTGTGCACCCAAAGAGTTAAAAGAATGTATTTATGAGTATTTTGCTAAACAAAACTCCATGTCAATTTATGCCATTTGAAAAAGTAGGACAGCATAATCCTGTAGCACAAACCCAATCTGGGGGATCTGAAGAGTACCTGATTAATTCTTTGGTATTAATCATGTAACTCTTTCATATAAAACAAAGCTTAAGCCTTATTTGCTAAGATATTTGACCTTGGTGGAGAGTTAAGACATTACAGCTTGGATTTAAAATGCATCTAAAGATTAAAAATGATGGTTGACTATTACTGAGGATTATAAACCCAAGGAAAATTGCTTTTCTATTTTGAAACAAAACTGATTTTAGAAGCGAGCGACAGGGTCAGGTGGTATATGAGGTGACAACTTGAACAAGGAAACAACATATTTTCCGATGGAAGGTTAGATGGAGGATATGTCACATTGCATGTTTTCCTATGTTTTTAACATAATTTGCCGCACGCATTTTCCTTTTTTTACCCGAGCATAGAAATTAAAGTAATACCCTTGTAAGAGAAACAAGATTTGTACTAAATTTATGCTTCAATGCTTGAGGCTACGCGGCACCTCACACACACAGAGTTTATTTGATCTCTGCTCGTTGAGGGGAAAAAATCCTTTATGACTATCAAATGTGTCTCACTCTTTCACCGTGAATCTTGTTTACCAATGCTGCCGTGTGTTTATCTGTGAATGAAAATGACTCTGGAGACACCATGCACTCCTTTGCCCCAACAACAACAACACATATTTCTTTCATTTCATGGTCTTTACAGAGAGTGAGGGAAAAAAAAAAAAAGTAAAGTGAAAGTACAAGGTCGTTTTCAAAGACATCGGTTTTATAATTCATGATGAAGTTAGATGCGGGTCTTCAACTTGAACCAGGGGCCTCCCCGAATGCATTATTTAAATTCACTGGTCAAACACTTCATATCTCGAGGTGTCTTTCAACAAGAACCCCTTGTATTCTGTTCATATCAGTAGAATAATCAGATCAATCATCAAACACGTAAACAACTTCCCTCAACACAATAAATGAAAAAAGCTTTTGTCGGTTATGCAACTGGTAATAACTTTATATTTTTTGAACACCCACACACTCATCTTGACATGCCTGTGATCAGTTCCAACACGCACAATGCACACTTGAGCTATTTTGTCAATAAAATCTGAATTGAAACTTTAAATAAAATAGCTGATAGAAATCTAAAGTTTTCAAACCATTTGAAAACATTTTGCCTGAACTTCAATAAAAAAATACCTAATTTAATGCACTGGAACTTAATTTAACTTAAATTCAAATTACTTCTAACAGACACTGTGAAGCCTCGAGCAATTATATATCATGACTGATTAATTATATACAGTATCGCATGGAAGGATGTGTTAGACCGTACTTGTGAGCTGCTCTCCTGTTGTTTAGTGCGCCTGTGCGTGATTACGAGATTAAAGCAGAACCAGTACACGCAATGATTGCCAGCGGACCGTAGATATTATTCTACAGCATCAGAAGTATCTTCCTGCCCACCTCCCGAAGGCGCACAAGCCCAGACCGCTTGACATTTATGACTGCCAGCTTAAATGCGCCTTCAGTTCAGCAGCCCCTCTCTCATCAGCATCAAAGCACAGAATCCCACCTTCTATAACCAGTGGAGACCTCACTACCCTTCCCGACCACATACTTGATATGTGTGAGTTTGTATTCGCTATTGTATGCAGCAAAAATAAAGTAGTATAAGCCGTACGGAGTCGCACCGTGTATTCACAACACTTCACCCACTGGACTAGAAACCAAACTGAGTGCTATTTAAATTCCACCAGGTGCAATTTTACATATATTTTTTAATCTATTTTACTACATATTTATGTGTGTAGTAACTCCAAAAATATTCACGAATGTTAATGTAAATATGACTGTGTGCCTTCATCTGTCAGAAGAAGGTAAAAGAACGTTTCGTCACAACAGGAAACTGAACTTTTCTTTCTTTCATGTTTGCAAGTTTAAACTGCTCTTAATCACAGGAGTTGTACTCATGTTAACAGGTGATATCAAGATACCGACGTGAAATGTCCACTATTTGCCTTGTTATTTGCCAAATTTCCCAAAAAACGAATTCAAGCCGTTTCTTTGTTTTAATACCAATTTGTCCGCTGATTATAACTGCGGCTCTCAAAGTCTTGTTTCTCTCAGATGTTCGGGGTTCACTTTGAAGGATGGGGCATTTTGCGGTGTGAAAAAGCCGGGCCGGCCTCTGAAGCAGCTGAGCCCAGGGGACAGCTCGACACGACATGCACAAACAACTTGTGTTGACCTTGGGGCTCTGGGCAAAAGGCCTTCAAGGTGTATGCAAAAGCATCACACACGGCTCAGAAAGAAGGGTCTGCTTTTGAAGTGGAGTATGTGAGTGTTTGTTAGTCTGTGTGTGTGTGTGTGTGTGTGTGTGTGTGTGTGTGTGTGTGTGTGTGTGTGTAGGTGGGGGCAGCATGCATTTTTCAAAAGCAACCAAGGATACCCATAGGCCTGAATTCTATGAAACACTTTGATATGGGCGTTTCAGAGAGTTTATAATTACAAACAAACCTGATCATGATTAAAACATTGCTGCAGCACAGAGGTGGCAAGGGAGAACTGATCTGACACAGTGTGTACGCGTGCGTATGTTTGTGTGTGGGCGCATGTACCTACAGTATTTGTGTGTGTGGGCTCGAGCTTGGCATCGCAGCAGCAACAGGGGTGGCCTTAAATCTCACATCGACATCATCAACTGTAATGACACGCGATCAGCATGTCGCACCTGCAGGGCTGACAGCCAACAGCGCTCATGTCTCTCAGCATGTATCTTGTGTGTACATGTGCGTGTGTGTTTGTGTGTGTGTGTCAATGCCCTGGCCATGTTTCAAACTGAGCATGTTTCAAAGGGAAGACTAATCCTCAGAAATGAGGCATGAGATCAATATTCCCATGTTTAATTGGATGCCGACTGAATTGCTTCAGAAATAGTCAGCACGACATCCCTCTGTCACGGCAATACAGGCCCACATGTCTGCCAATTTGACTCTTGAGGAAAGCATGTAAGAAAAAGGGAGACAGACAGACGTGCAGATGGACAGGCAGACAGAAAGTAAAAAGAGTGGAATTGGGACTTGACTTCAAAGTGCTAGGACGTTATGATTGCTCCAGCCATTTAAGGAGTGGTTGGGGAAAGAAGAAAACCTCAGGGGGTCGTCCCATCATCATATGCCCCACTTGCCACTGTGATTTGGTGATTTTTGTCCGGAAGCCATGTTTTGAGAGGAGCAGGAGTTTGGGAGGGGAGAGAGAGAGAGAAGGGTTGGGGGGCTGGGGGGTAAAGGGTCTAAAGAGAAAGGAGGGGAGGAAGACAGGGACAGATGGAAAGAAGGAGTCAGTAGAAGAAGATGGGTGGGTGGGTGTGGAGGAGTATCCAGGACCACTGTCAAATGGTTGAGGTGTTACCATGGCGACAATAATGAAGGGACTCAGGACACCCTAGGGGGATGGAGGGGGAGGGGCCTGGGCAGGGGCAGAGGAGAGAGAAGGGAGAGTGATGGTGAGGAGGATGGCAGGGAAATTGTAAGGTGGAGAGGGAGCAAATATGAGGACTGCAGGGTTTGTTTTTTTTTACGCTCAGACAAACACACTATGTTGACACACATTACACTGCAATGCTGTCAAGGAAATGAGCTTTATAATGTGTCGTTAACATTCACACATAATTCCGAGTAAACTGTTCAGAAAAAATCAGAACTCTGACTGCTTGCAGGTTTTTATATATAATATTTCTTGCAGCAAGCCTTTTGTATACTGATATTATTTTTCTCCAAAAGAGAAGGACTAACCAAAATGAAATACCTTCTTTGCAGCGTGTTGACGTGACGTCTCATCTTTAGCACTTACAAAAATAAGCACAAAGACAAAGAGAAGTACAACATAAAAATAGACAGAAATAGACAAGCTGGCCTTACTGTAGTGGAAGCAGAACTTGAACAGAGTACAGTAAGTTAATTATGCATGGAAGCTGTCTATTGGTGTCTTGAACTCCAGCTTGGGAGTTATACGGGCCGCGGTCCGACTGCTTGTGAGTTCCTACACGCCAAGAGTAGTAATATGTTTTAATGAGCCTGCTTCTCAGGGTGTCAGGCTAAACTTCTAATTTTGGTGTGGGCTGAAAAAGATAAAGAATCTTCTGCTTCAAAGACACGAAACTTCTCCCATCCAGAGGGGCCCTGAAATTGATCCGCCAGAACAGCAAATAAACTTGGCCTGTTAGATTGATTACCAAGCACATAATTACTACCACTTACATTTACTTTACCACTTCAGGACTATCATTCCTTTACCCCCTGGTTTATAGTTGTGTCCACAACAGACCTATTTTTGAAAATTGGTATTTTAGTCTTTCATCTCTTGTTCTCCTGATATAGCAAATTAAAGTATATTAAGCCTTTATTTCTGCAAGTCAACAAAGTGAAGAACTGAGCTGATGATCAAAACAAGGCTGCCATGGTTTGATGATGAATACATATTACTCTGATATATAATTTACACTTTTAACTGCCACAAACTATTGATCAGTAGCTCGTACGCGGAGATTTACCCCTCTAGCTTTCCAACGTAACATCTAATGATCAGCATCTATGTCCTGAGGATGAATCCAACTGGATGTCTAAAGAAACACAGAGATCTTCCTTTGCAAAACTAACGTGCAAGTTGCAATAACATGCCTATCTTATTTGATACACGTTAATCAGATGTACATTCGATGCTGCCTGTAAAGCTGTCTAAGAGCCAATAATCTGGCCCTGGAGGTGATCTTTAGCTGAACTTGAGCTGATCTCACTGTGGTCTCAGTAAAAGTCTAAACTGATCCATGAGGCTCTCTGCAGCCTGAGATCCCTCATTGCTCATCGATAAAGTGATCAATACGTGGACATGTGGGTATTGACTTGGGTAATGATGATAGCTGCACACAGTCTCACACACATATGGAAATACAGTAGGCACACACACTTACTGTACCAGAAACCAGCTCATACACATACAGATTCAACACACATGTAGTCCGACTGAACTGAATAACAACGTTGGAGAAACCTAAATGAAGGTGCTTCGCATATTTGTGCATGTCTGTGTGAGTGTGTGTGTGTGGTGTGCATGTGCAGGTACAGTATGTGTGCTAGCACTTGTGTGTGTGTCATAACAAATAAACAGACCTCCACTTGTCAATGGTTATTAAAGACTTTCCAAGGCAGCGCTTTATTTGCTTTATAGTGACCCTGACATGGCAGTGAGTGACATTCATCGACTGGCTGACCCAGACTGACTCAGACCATAAGAGAGACAGTTTGACTCCGTCTGTCATTTCCTTCCTGCTGGGATTTGCTTCTACCGCAATCGGTCACAATAGAATTTTTCCAAATAGTAACACATACAGTAGATTCAGTTTTTTTTTTGTTTTTTTTAAATCCAATTCCAAACAGATGGATTAAAAACATGTGATTGCACCAAAAATAGGTCATGGGTCTGTATCTGGCTGGTCCCAACTGGACAAGAAAAGCAATATATTTTAATGAGCCGCAGTCCTGTGATAAAAGATTAAATTACTCATTTGTGATGTGAAAAAAAAAAACTCTGCTCCGACTTGGGTCAAATGGGATTGTTTTATCCTCGTTGAAGCACTGGACTAAAGATGCCAAACCATCAAAAGAGAAATACGATTCACTGGCGTTTAGGCTGAAGCAAGCACTGACAATCAACAATGATATAGAAACAGGAAGTGAGAAATCTAAATTGTTTAAAAAAAGAAAGAAATAGAGCAGATCATTTAAATATATCTGTAAATAGTGAAAGGTGTGCACAGATTGGGTTTAGAAAATGCCCCCAAAGGGTAGAGGAGAGCACCTTAATTCATTAAAGGAAAATAATCCCAGTTTGTCCTGATGTTGGTTTGAACCATGACACACATCAAGGCATTGTTCAGGGAGGCCCAATAAAAGCAACACTGACTTAACAGGCAATTGTGTCTGTCTTGCTGCGAGTGCACTCTTAGTCACGGACAGTGAGTTTATTGGGCGGATCAGTGTCAGACGCGCACACACACACACACACACACACACACACACACACACACACACACACACACACACACACACACACACACACACACACTCACTCACTCACTCACTCACTCACTCAGGCTTTAATAAGCCCACACTTTAATTTAGGCCTCGTCACTACAATGAGGCTTCCAACATCAGACAGCAAATTGTTCTTGTTCATTGAAAAAAAAAAAAAAAAATCCTCTCTTCTTGTCTGGACAGAAAGACTGGCGGACAAAACAAAAGGGAGGAGGGAGGAGAGAGGGAGGCAGGGGGAAGACAATTTGTGTGCAGCCATGTGTATGTGTATGTAGGCATAGATTTGTATGTCTGTATGTGTGCACTCTCGTGCACATTTGTCCGAGTGTACAGTGTATGTGGAGGCAGAGAGCGGGAGTTGTGTAACAGGGAATTGTGTACACATCCACCACATCGCACACCTGCTGTTTCTTCATATCTTCGTGTGCTTCTCTGCGTATGAATGCACGTGTATGTACTCGTGCATGTGTCCGCCTCTCAGGCAGGTGTGAAAGAGTACTACAGGCAGGAGTGTGTTGGGGGTGTTCAATGTCTCTACAGCCTCTTGAATATGCTCAGTTAAATAAGCCGATTGTTCTTTAAAAGCTTAATCAAAGCCTAATGAGCATAGCTGTAATTGCACTTGCCTCGTGGCTGTGGCCCATTGACATGGATTCCCATGTTAATTATTGTAATTGCCTTGCTAATGCTGTTAATACTTCAAAGTTATGCAAATGGTGATGATGAGTAATCCACCAAGTGTTTGAAATGGCTGTCATTATACACACATGAACACACGCGCGCACACACACACGCGCCGTGGACAAGCTGATTGTAAATTGTTGGATGTTTCTTTCTGATGGTAACACTCACAAATACATGCGGATGAAGACGTTACACACACGTAGACACGCATGCAAAGTTACGAAATACTACGTGAACACCCACTAGTTTACACAAAGGGATACACACACACACACACACACACTAACATTAACTTACATGCCCCCACCCACACACAATCAAACTCTCAGATCAAAGTGTTAAATCATAAAGATGAGAAGCTCTCAAAGAGTCTAACACTTTAAGCAGGGTGGTGGTTGTATTAGTACAAAGAATTAATGAGGGCACACAAATACACTCGCCGTCTCACTAACGGTCTCTCACACACACACAGACACACTCTCCATGGCGGAGATGCAGCATGCCGGACTATTCTATAGAGTAATTACCCCGGTTCATCTCTCTCATCTCTCTCACTTACTCCCTCACACACGCAGACACACACACACATCAATGAAGGCCTGTTGACTGCTGTAATCCCATGCTAATACTCCAGGGAGTCAAATCAATGTGACCTCACAGTCTTTGTGCATAAAGCGGCGCTATAATGAGGTTGGAACACACGCTCAAACACACACACACACACACACGCACACACACATAGACAAACACTTGTTTTTGTATAAAGGTTGATCTTCCCTCTCAAAGTGAAGAAGAATAACTCAGTAAATGAACGTCTATATGAAAGAGTGTGTTCACTTATACCAAAGAAATGTGAAGCGAATATTGCAAAGTGCAAACAAAGAGCACTCATGGCAATGACAAAGATTAGCATACCTGTTAATGAAACAAATATGTATGGGTGCTCCTACCAAGTACAACCTTTAAGATCAATTTTCACAGTTTGCCAAAAGTGAAATAACTACGTCTAAATTCATTACAGTTTAAGCCGCAATGCATTTACCATACTGTGATAAACACTCAATTGTATTCATGTTCAAATCTAATTCGTCCCCTGCGCTTTAAAAGATGGATTCTTTCTTGTCTTTTCAAGAAAATGTGTTGCCTCTGTCTGCACATATCACTACATCATAACAGAAATACACATTTATACACATGTACTTCTACACTTGTACTTTTAATGTGTGGCTGTAACTATATGGGAACTTCAGCCGAGTTTACAGAATACAATTTTGGCATTGTTTATGGGAACCGAGATGTTAAATATGAAGTTGAGTCCTGTTATGATATTACAAGTTTTACAAGTTTAATCCAAACCGTGACATGTTCCTTAACCAATAACCAAACCTAACCAGACTGATACATCAGAACACATGATCATCTTTAAAGAGTCTACACAATGTTTTCTGTGATTTCTATGTGTTGTCTGTCTATTATATATCATCATATCAAAATGTTGAGATTCTGAATTGGTTTATGATTTGTAGTTTACTGTATATATTTACTACAATAAATGAGATACAAATACACATGTGAAAAGCCCTCCTGTATCAATTCACTGCTAACTATCCGGGTCATTCACCAGGTAATCTAGGATAATTATTGCTGCTCTATAAGCACAGAAGCAGTGAGTCTAATGCGTTCAAATGTTTAAGCATGTGAAATGTGTTTTAACAGGGATGGTGTCGGTGGTGTTGGTGGGGACAGCAAAGAAAGAGGGCACATGCATACATCCACAATAACATACATACATAGATGCGGCGCCCTCACCCCAGGCGCACACACACACACACACACACACAGTGACAGTCCACATGGACAGCTCCCAGGAGAGTGCCACTACAACTTCCACCACTTTATTATTGGTCAATTTGGAGGCTTCTTTCACAGGGGTGACATGGCTTAGGAGATGTCACAGCCCAACCAATCAATACCACTCTGAAAGCTCAGGATCAGTGTGTGTGGTTGTGCTTGCTTGCGTGCACACGTGTGTGTATATCTGTGTGAGTTGCTGAACGCTGCAGCAGCTGGACTCTACCCTTCTGACCTGTTTACCGGACAGTAATTACATGGGAAGAGACGTCCGTCCAGCTCCTGCTGACCAACTCGACTAATGAAGTAAAACACAGACAGATAGGCAAAGATAAAGGCAGTCAGGGAGACTGGATAGACATACAGACAGACAAATGTATGAATTAATAAATACATACATGGATAATCCTCTGTGTCCTCGTTGCACTAATGCTTTGTCTCTTTGTTTGTTTGCATGTATGCCGGCCCGTGTGTTTGCATGGGGCCCGTGTGAATACATGCTTGTGCATTCATGTACATTCTACGCATACTCATGTGCACATTGCTCTACCGCTGCCTCTTGGCAGGACAGGTCTGACTAGTGGATGAACAAGCCTCACAGCGTGTAAGCAATCCCAGGCGTGAGTTTCCCTGACAAACCTATTGATTCTATGGATTTCCACCCAAAGTTGTGATAATGATACATCATAGGCGGATTTGGTGGGACTGACTGCTGGGGGAAGAGGTGGCAAAGCAATTTGCAGCTGTAAAGACTAACGGGGGAACTCTGATTGCTAATACCCCCAACTAAACAAAAAGAGAAGGATAAATATATACTTCCATGTCCCTGTCCATCCCTCTATCCTACTCTCCTTGGGTATCTTGTTTCCTGGTGTGTTGATATGGATGTATGAATTTGTTACAGATGAATCCGGCACAATGGATTGGCTTTGCTGCTTTGTTAAGGATAAGGGTTGCACAGGCATCATGGACTTTGCTGTGTTTAGTGCGTGAGACAAGAATGAAGCTCATAGATAAACCCATTGTACGTATGTGTGCCGTTTTCATTTTTTCCAGGCTCAGAGCATCTCATCTCAGCAGTTCAGTCCTGAGGTGACTTGTAATATTGAAACTATCTTTCAAACTTTGGCTGAAAGGTATTTTAAATAATATGAGGTTTTTTTTGCACCAACACCAACACCATACAACAGCTGTAAGATTAAAACATGCATGCTATTATACTCTTTGGAATCCATAGTGATGCAATGCATTCAGTGATGCAAAGCGCCCTAGCACACACCTTAAGGATAGTTAGATGAATGTATCCAGGTCTTACACAACGTCAGCTGCAAGGCTTTTATTTTCTGTTTGCATCTCCGTTGGCTGGCGTGTACAAATCATAGGCAGTTGTGCTGCAGTGACAGCAGGTTATTTCAAGTTTATAATATAATTCTGAGGAAAAAGAAAAACCTTACAGTATGGAAAAATAATCCCCATGAGTCAAAGTATACCCGAACGGTTTTTAATTCAGAGTTCCTTAACAAAAATAACTATCTTTTAAGCCTCTTAAAAATGCTGAAAAATTAGATTTGTGATGCGCCGGTGCATAAACACAAGTTTGCATGAAAGGCAATAATTTATGGCCCATATTTCACTCTGATTAAAAACCAAAGCAGCGATTATAGTGACTACTCAGCAATCTTCTCTGACATTAAGGCATGTTTTTCCTCATTCTAATCCACTACATTATAATTATTCAGTCATTTCAACTTTCATGGGGGAAAAATAATCATCTTTTGGTTATGCAAATGACTGGGCCACCGAAAAGGCCCTCCTTGGCAGATGGCTGGTATTTAAAATAGGGTATGTGGTCATTTGGGTATTTTTGTCATGAGATAGATCTTTGATTAATGAAATGGGGGCTTAGGAACATTCTTAAGAATATTCAATACAATTATTTTAAAACCACTATCCTCAATTACAGTAAGTATAGTTAATGTATCCTCAGTGTGACAGTGTCAGAGCGTGTGTGTGTGTTTTGTGGTCGGAATTCTTTTGTGTACGTGCACATTTTACTTCTGCTGTATTTTGTTTTTTATTTTAACACTTGGTGGTACACAAATACTTGTTCAATCCCATTTTGCACATTTATTGCTGTAACTTGCTTTTCATTCATCTTGAAACGAACCCACAATTCACTGTAAACTACATTGTATAGATGATTTATTAAGCAGTTTTATGTTTCGCAAGACAACAAGATTTCCGTAAAGTGCTCAAATTTGGCCAAGTTTTAGTGTCTGTGTAATAGCGAGTGATACTATCTTGTCTAGCTGGTTTTACACTCCTATTCATTCTTCAGTCATTAAAGAGCACACAGTTGCCGGCCCCTTTGTCTTTAAAGGAGAGTGTCTAGCTGCCAGTTGGGCATCCAATCCCCAGCCGTTACGGCCAAATCAGGATAATAACACCTCCCTTTAAACCAAATGACCACAGCGTGGGACTGCCAGCTAAAATTAATTCCACCTCTGACCAGAGGCGAGAATACCCCACTGCTTAACCCCCTCTGAACACTTGCACACATACACACACACACACACACACACACACACATGCGGGCTGATGCATCCATACTGCTGAATATGGAGTAGTCCTTATTTGCTCTCGCTGCTCACTATTCAGTCTTGATCACCAGCCTGTTCGCAAACACCAAGCCGCAGCATTTGGCCAATTTCTTGTGAGTTAAAGCAAAGTATTTTCTTAATTGTCTATTTTACAATCACTGAACTTTGAAATTAGTTGACTGATTCTCCATAAAGTTATAATTGCTTGGAAACAAGCGGAGCAAGTTATATTTGTGCCTCTTTGGATTGGAACCTCAAAGAGAATGAAGGTCCTTTGCCTTCATTTTTATATTATTTTACAGTGACGACCTCACCGCAATACGGTAAACTACTTTAACACGTACACATTTGACTGCAATGTATGCATAACATAAACCACGTGAGCAGCGTCAACACATAATACTCTGTGAGGGGGGGAAGCTGCTGAGCATGTAGCCAGTCAAAAATGTTTTGAATGGAACACTTGAAATCACAGCATTAGCTCCCCACTCCAGCTCTATTGATTTACAACATCGATATAGGCTGGCTCCCTCTTAATACATTTAGACTAAAAACAGCAATATGTCACAGCCACTTGAGTGTGATTCTTCAAAGTAAACATTATGTCCTAAAAACACAGCGTGATGACTGTCTTTTAAGACCCCTGGGTTTTGTTTTATTCTGGCGTGTTGTTAAGTGACCTTTTGTTAACTTGTATTTAAGTGACATTCATTGTACTGTCTCGGGGCACGATTTGTCTTTGTTACTGAGGGTTCCGACTATTCAAATGTCTGCCTTCTTCATGCTTGGCACAATCATCGAACCAACGGCGGCTGTGCCTTCTGCAGCCTTTAAAGGTGTTTATGCGCAGACAGAGGTAGCAAATGATCAAGATTCATTGCTGTTCATTTGACCAGCTGCTGCCGTGTTTGATTCAGGGTTCTGTGATTTTTCAAATGAAGATACAGGACTTGTGAGTGTCGCAAGGTGATGTCTGTTTTATTTGTATAGATATACATATATTTAGATGCAGGCGGCAGCTCACAGTTATTCTAATGCACGTAGCATGACTCAAAAATAAGTGTGACGTCTCAGGTTGTGACTGCCTGTGTGTGAGAACATGGATGTGTCCCCCCCCCCCCCCCCCCCCCCCCC
>CAAKHC010010400.1:65335-94691 GCA_901007825.1 Macroramphosus scolopax | reverse complement strand
AGGGCCCTTTTCCCCCCCCCCCCCCCCCTCCTCCTCCTTCTCCTCCTCCCTCCATCCAAAGAGGCGAAAAGGAGGTTTGGCT
The DNA here is from genome assembly GCA_901007825.1 of Macroramphosus scolopax. NCBI lineage: Eukaryota > Metazoa > Chordata > Actinopteri > Syngnathiformes > Centriscidae > Macroramphosus > Macroramphosus scolopax. The sequence goes on along the minus strand of CAAKHC010010400.1, from coordinate 94,609 downwards.
TGTTAACTTTATGGGTTTGAAACACACTCGGTGCCCTGACACGGTTCGCGGTGGCGCACAGAGGTGGTGGAGGAGCTTCGGCTGGATGTCAGAGGACCTCAGAGAAATACTGTAATAATCCCTCAATGTGATATAAAAAAAATATATATACATAGGACGGCGTTTTTTTTTTTAATCTGCAGGATAATCTGACACAGTGAGGGTGGAATCGACCTTCATACTATTTTTGGGAATTTGGAATTAAAATCTTAATTCTATACCAAAGGTAGGAGATGGGTTCTTCTTTTTTATTAAGTGTCACGTTACAAAAATACCAGACTAGCATGAGAATGTGCAAAGTTTATGCAAAACTTTTTAAAAGTATTTCTTAACTCTTGTGTTGTGTTAGCAAACATGTTGCATTCAAATACATCGTAAAATTGATAATTGTAGATGTGCTTAAAGTTTTGCTCATATGTACTTTAATATTCCTTTTTTTTAACTAAGTTTATTGCAGGTCATATCAAATCTGTCTTTTATATCATAGTTTCCTTAATTGAAATATTATCATGCCTGATCAGTGCAACCTGTTACACTTCTTGGCGCACTTGCAGCGCATCTGACGCTGTAATTTGTCCGAGTTAGGCCACACTAGATGGCGCAGTTAGTCGCTTAGAAAGCAACACTCATCGAAAGGATGGATTCAAAACTAAAAACATGTTATTGTCTGTGTCCGGGGATCAACGCACCCGTGATCTCTCACCGGGCTCTCAGATTAACGCACGGCCCTTAAAGCGGGTCTCTGACCTCCATCCGTGCAGCGTCACATACTGACACTGCAACATGCCCATCAATCTGGTGGAAACGTTTTTTTGCACACAGGTCTGAGGGTGAAACTCTGTCAGTGAACAGGGGCTTTAGAAACGTTATTTGGCATGGGGATGATCATAATTGAGTATAATTGCTCACTGACCTGTTTTATTTAGCCACATAAAATGACGCAAACATACGCTCATCTATGGAAGGAGCCTTTTTTCCCTCTGTGGCCCCATTCTGTCTTGAGCTGATGACCTCACGTCCAGCGAACTACCGTGCATGAGCCATTTATACCCCTGTATATAACTGAGTCACCCCACTGTGCACAGACAGACAGAGCGGACTGGTCAGACGGTGAAACTGAAATCTGTTTCCTCTCCTTTTAGTGCGCCTGCTTATTAGCCAGCCTGCGGTTTGACCACCATGTTGTTTGAATCTCCCAGCCTGTCTGTCTCAACATCCACCTGTTTGTCTCAACATCCATCACACTGTTTCTCATGCATGCCCGCTTCCTGTAAGAGTTTTAAATCCAAGTTTCCCACTTCTAGAAAAACAACTTTAGAATACTCCACATACTTTGAATGCATCTCATGCGCCCGCAGCCATGGATGCACAGGTCAGTGTTGACTGACTTCCTTCCTTCTCTGTCCTGCTCTGCTTGCTCTGGTTGGGCCCCCGTCCCTGCAGCGTTGAGCAGCTCGCCACCACATCCAAGCTGGGCGGCCAGAGAAAAGCTGCCAAATAGTTCCTTTTTTTAGTGATAGCAGTAACCAAATTACAGCTGCTGGGGCAGTTAACTCCACCCGAGTGCTTCTACCGGACCCGCCTAGCACAGCCTGTGTGAGGGACTATATGAGCCTGTGCACGTATCCATGGAGAGAAAGAGACATGTCATTTTTGAATTTACTTCAAGGTGCATTTGATGGTCCACCGAGAGCAAAAGACACTGAGGGTTTACATACTTGCGTGCATGTGGTTGTTTGTCTTTGCCGGCCTGGGATTCAAACAAGCAAACACCAGTGTTTGTTTTGCATTGATGTTGTTTTAGGTGTCAGGAATCCCGTTCAGAACAGACACGGGGAAAGAAAAAACACAATAATCTCACCGAAAACAAGAGAAAGTCGACTGGAGCCAAAAACAGGATTTATTCTCTGCAACACAACACAAAGCTATCTTTAAATGTTTTTTTGCTCAGTCAGCACTGTGATCACTTCGAGCCTCCATGTGATGTTAATGTTGACGTGGCAGCTGCCAATACACCAGCGCTGCGGTGCCAGCTGGCACTTCTGGCGAGCCCTCTGCCCCACCTTAACCATGCTCTCACAGCTGCCAATGCAATCTAAGGATCAGTGCTGATGTGCCCCTCGAGGACACACAGATAAAATGAGCCCGCATTTTATGTCGCTATATAATCACTATTGTGAGGCTTTATGGATTTTGGCGCTTCCAGCTTTGCGGGCTCACGGCGGTGCCAACAGCTTCCTGTAGCGGCGAACAATAGCAGACAAGAATAGCAGCTGTCAACAACATATGCAGTGAAACTCGTGTGCACGTAAGAGCTGATGATTTTACAGCTATAATAATTAAGTGGCGTCTGGGAGAAAGTTAATTCATATCAGGGGAAAGAGAAAGGGTGACTGAGTGACAGGAAATAGAGGTTCTTTCTCCAACTGTGTGTTGCATGACGAGGAGATGATGACTCCTTTGCAACACAGAGAGCATGTAGCTTATATAAATGTTTAACTTGACAAGGGCAAAGGCTGCCCTGCCAGACCTGCAGTCACATCAAAGTAATTGTGGTGGATGGCAGGTCTGACAAGAACCCACCGCTTGATGGATTGCGCGTGAAGGAAATTGGGAGCTAATCTCAGACGCAGGGTGTGGGAAACTCAAACAACCGACGGAGGCTGGATCGTTCGCTCACACAGCTTGTGTATTATTGTCATTGGCGATCCATACGTCCCCGAATCCTCTCAGATATTCCCTGCTGATCTCTCCCCCTTCCTATGAAATCCAACAGTAAACCGTTGGAATTCAAATCTCCATAAAAGTGTCTGTTTTATGTTACCTGCCATGACAACTTCAACCACCTTACGTTGTGTGTGTGTGTGTGTGTGAGACTCACAAACAGAGCTGACAAACCTGCAATACAGATGGGAATTTTCCCCCGGCGTCTTCTCATCTTTGTTTTATTGAAGGGGAAATAAGAAAACGCATAAAAGCCTCTATCATCAAATGTCGAGAGGATTCTGGGAGAAGGACGAGCTGCACATTTATACATTGAACATACGATTCCATGTGCATTCATTATGAACTATAATTGCCTCGGTTCTTCTGGTGGAGGGATTTGGCCCCATTCAGCATCAACAGTATCACATGTGACTTTACAACTCATCCCATAGGTGTTGGATTGGAGTTGCCAATTTAGGATTAAGATTGAGGAAGAATATGAGGCTCAGAATTACCAGGGTGAATCTGCCCCAAAACTAGGATATACGACCACATAACCATTTATTTCAGGGATTTCTATTGGCAGATGTCAACCCCTCTCCATATCTTTAACCATCACATTCTTCTCTCTGCACACCTCCGTCCATCTGTCCGTCCGTCTGCCTCCTAATTGTAATTTGTCTTTACCCTTGATTTCTTATTCTTTTCGTCCACCGTCACAAACACACCACAGCACCTCGGTGAAAAACAGGAAAGAGCTGCCCAGCCGTGCATTAAAACACCCTTCGCCTTTATATGGGAGGAGAACCGAGGCAAAAACAATTAAGATTGAAGTCTGTGGTTTGTTTTTGTCTCAGACGGGACTTTCGACGGCTCACAATTCAACTGGATGGAGAGAAGAGGAGTTCACACACACACACACACACAGATACACTTTATAATAGCCTCACTTTCCTTGATGATGGTGGACTGTTCTTGTTCCTGTCTCCCTTTTCTCCCCACCAACACCTGCTTGTTATGTGTTTATCCATTCACATCTCTGCAATCACCAGTTTGACCACAGAGAAAACTCCGATGAGAGTCACGTTTTTAGATGTACAACATATATACAATGCCGCCCGTGATGCACGACACAAAGTCGCAGCAATTGGAAGTGTATGAATAGGCCTTGCGGTGTTGACTGTGTGCTCTCCAGCTCTTTTGTGTGTCTTTGTGTGGTGCGTGTCATTGTGTGATGTCGACTATATGAGCCCTCGCTGTGTCCTTTTGGCTGCTTTCCTCCGACCGAGCCAAGGCCAGTGGTGTTTTTTTTCTTTTCTGCAAAATGGTATAATTTGGAGGCTATTTATGTTGCAGGGAACAGACTGCAGGGGCCAGTTATTCATGCTTCCAGATCAGGTCCACATCATGCACAGGCCCTTTTTTTGTTTTTAACTCATTTGAATGCCCCTAAATCAAACTTTATCTCTAGTTTGAGTGCAGCAAAAGTCCTTTACATCTGCAATGAGCTAAACCATCACTCACACTTAATGATGTGTGTATTCTGACTACTTACGTTATTTAAAGAAGTACTTTAGAGCATGAGAAGCATTTACAGAGACATCTAAAGCCCTTAATACCCGACACAAACATTTCTTTTTGCTGTCTTCCCTTTATGCTTATAAGAACAACAACATTTGCAGAAGGAAATATTCTCCTTCATTTGGGGAAGAGGAAAAGCACTACAGTGCACTAAGTGTCATGTAATAGGAGACACGTTAAGTTCGATGTGCATGTCCACCCTTTATACATCTGTTGGAATAAACGGTGGAAATCTTTATCTTACACCATTCTCTGCTTTTTCACATGTGCATTTCCTCACTCTTCTCCCACCTGCTCCTCCTCCTGCTCATTTTTGCTCTTAATAATGTTGCTCATTGTCATGTTGTGACAAGATCCTTAAAATTCTCTGTTAAGTCCATTTGCATGTTAACCATTGGTTCTCTCAAGCCCCCGTTGTCGGATTATAGAGCTGTGGTTCAGGAAAGGAATTAGCTCGACAAGAGTAGAGATTATAGGGTTTTGGGTCGCCCAGGAGTCCTAGTGTAGGAATGGGCTTCACTTCATAGGATTAGCCTCTGGTTAAGGGTCGCAATCTCCTCCTGTAGGGATCAATTGGCCTGGTCATATTTCTTTCCTCTGTAAGAATTAGATCTTAGGTGAGTGGGAGGGGTGGTCGTACTGTTGCGGTAGTTAGGCCAGTGCATGCAGGGTAAACAAACACAAACAGACAAATGTTCACATGTCTGGTGACCTCATTAGCTGTGCAGCTATGACATCATGGCGTCCACGTTCAATGACACGCACACACTCAAACGCAACGGCATGCACACAGATGCACTTGCTCTCAGTTTCCACTGTAAATGAATGGCGACTCTGTTTGACTGTTTTGGTTGCAGGAATAAGGTTTTCCACCGCTGAGGTGATGGATTTTAGCCGTCTGATCGGCCAGTGAGAAGAGACCTTCTCTCCTGGGAGGTAGCTTGGTGTGCAGGAAGCAGACAGTGACGGTTGAGTTGGGTTGATTCCTGTCAACCCGAGTCCCCTGTGTACTCTTGGTGTGGTATAAACAGCAGGGCTTTACAGCTTAGCACAAGCAAACAATATAATTATATTTAAATTTATCACAAACTACTGTCCTGACCCGACATTTAACTGTTAGGAGCCCCAAGGACACCTGGTGCTTGGTTGTCTGTGTGTCCGTCTTAACTTCGCTCAGGAACATGCACCATATGTGTGCACAATATACAAATAAAGCTCTTAAAAATTAAATTTATGCAATCTGCATCCCATGTCGGTTTGCACAGATGTGTTGATGATGGGTCCTTGATGAGCTCCATAATCTCAGGTTGCCCATTTGAACACCAACCCACATAAAAGCCCACTCTGAGCCCACGGCCAGTCGAAGCCCACCTAACCCCAGGTAAAGCCCATGCGAGCCCCACTTGACCATATTGGCTGGGGCTCCTGGGTCTCTGGGGCCCCATGGAAATTGCCTGTTTTGCCCCATTTTTAACTGCCTTTTACAGCCTAGTCTAGATGCCTAATAAACTGGAGCTGATTGCATATTTATTCACATTAACATTAATGTTGCTCTCCTCCCTTTTGTTCAATTCTTTTGCAGGTGAAAGATGCTGCCACATTGTTCCTTCCTGCTGCTGCTATGCGTGGCCCGGCTGCTCTCCCACTCCGCCGCCCTGCCTTTCGAGCAGAAAGGCTTCTGGGATTTCGCCATGGACAGCATGGACAGCGGCGGGCTGATGTCGATGATGAGGGATGAAGAAGAAGGCTCCGCCGTTGAAGAGATCCCCTCGCCCGACATGAACGTGTGCCCCTTCGGCTGCCACTGTCGACTACGAGTCGTACAGTGTTCCGACCTAAGTCAGTGAGAGTGTGTGTGAGAGATGCATGACTGTGATACGTGTGTGTGTGAGTGTGTCAGGGAGGTCAGGAGGGAAAACACATGAGCCCAGAGAAATACGACTGAGTCACTGAGCGAGTGGACATAAGCTGAGCCTCGCAGGACTTTCATAGCGCTTTGTTGTTTTATCTAAGAGAGGAATTTCTCCCTCGGGGAAGAGTCTAGTGTATTTTGACAAGGGAAGGCATCTCTTTGAGGGATTCTGTGTTCCAGATTGTGTGTGTTGATAGTGGGCAAGAAAGGAGGAGAAGCAGAAAGACGGCAGTGGGGGAATAAAAGCAGGAAAGGCTGAATCGAGACGGAGAGAGATCAAGGCAGTGAAGGAGGGAGTTAGAGGAAGGCACAGACAAAGAGGAGCAGGGATATTACACAGAAAGGGCCACGGCGATGAAGAGGAGATTTGTTCTTCATGTTCTTTTCGGGAAGTCTGCAAGTTGTTTAATGGGATTCTAAAACAGGAGGGGAGGACGGAGGGAGGAATATGTGAGGATTTAAAAGTGTAGGAGAGAGTTCAAACGAACAATAACATGTGTTCAAAAAGCTTTGCTGCATCTTGCTAATACAAGAGAAGTTTCATGTCCTGACTCGAGACTTGAGTGTAAAGACTTTGCATAACAATGACTTTTTACCGCCTCTTAAAACAACTTTGTGGACATATCAAAACATAAACTGCCTTAGAATATTATTTTCATGCTGCTTTTACAGTCTGACTTCATTCAAGTGATATTTCCATCTGTTACCATTTCCTGACGTTAGATGTCAGAAGTGCATGACACTCACTCTGTTTCTGTCTAGTTTCGTAGGAACAAAGAAACTGTGTTCAGTCATATTTACAGGAATAAGGATTCCTCCCATCACACTGGCTGAAACTCCCAATAAGCTGTCTGTGTTTAGACAAGATGGTTTTTTGTTGAATCGTCATTTATAACAAACTATATATTTACTGTCCCTGGTGTTTCTGCAGAGGGTAAATGTGGAAGTGTATAATTTCTGAGATGTCAAGTGCTTATTTAGAACAGATGTATTTTGGCGGTGGCGTCTGTCTCCTTCTCACTGTGGATGCCAGCATGATGTTAGGCATTTGTGTCGAGGGGCGCTGGGGTTTGAGAAAGTGCTACTTCTGCCAGTTTGAGGTTGAAGACCTGCGATTTGTGGCAGATATGGGTGAAATGTTGCGGTGCTGGGGTTCAGAGGGTTAAAGGATTCTGTTACTCAGGGTGGCGATGGAGGTTTCTTTCATGTTTGTTCATATTGTCTTTTAGGTTTGATGCAGGCGTTCAGATTAGCGGGTTTTCCAGCTGGCAGGATGCATGTGGAACCCTGCAGGTGCTGACTGGCATGGAGAAGGTTTTCTTACCGAGTGAATCCACCTGGTAACATTCTGCGCGTGTGGAGTCATGTCGCTCTCACAGCAGTAATAACTTGATCATATTTAATAAGAGTAATTTGTCGACGGTGGGGTTTATAATTTAAATATAATGGCTGACTGATCTTTCAACCGCTGCTGTGAACACATTTGTCTCCTTGATCTTGCAGTTTAATATCTTAAATGAAGCTGCTGTGCGCAGCAAAGCTGATCCGCTGCACCGAAGCTTGTTGTGGATGTGACTTGAACTGAATGTCAGATGGAGCAGCTGAGAGTTTGATCCTGTGTGGTGACGTGGAGGGTGTGGTCGCAGCGCAGCCAAAGACATGTCTAAACATAACTCTCAATGGACAGCTGTGGGCAGAGTCCATTGGGTCAGATGTGGTCGGTGGCAGACTGGATCCCAGTGGGACAGCTGGCACCCGACGGCCAGCCGATCTGCTTGAATCATGGTTGAGATTCGCTTACTGTTGCCCGTCTGCGCCACCGACCACATCTGAAACACTTGTTCCCTCTGTTCTGTGATGCGGTCTCGTTAATGATCACTGGTCGCTCTGTTTGGACGTGTGTCTGGGCAACATTTCCAGGGAGATCACTAAGTAACTCAAGGTGTGTTTCTTAACGCTGTCCGCTTGTTGCTAGCCTAATGCTGCGACCTATTTCCCAGCGGTAGTTCCATTACCAAGAAGCCCAGATAAACACTGTTAAGTTGTCAAGTGGAACGGCTGCTCCACCGCTCACACATTAACACACCCGGCCTGTACGTGTCAGGGTTGTGCCCGTCTCCTTCTCATTTGATGTGTGATTTTGATGATTTAAGTCACATCCTCTGTGACTTCCGTCAAATGGAAACCAGATGCAAAACATCTTGTGTCCCCATTTGTGTGTGTGGTCATGCATGCGGAACTGACAAAGCGTCTGTGTGTGACCTCCATGGTCGTGTCTATGTCCACCTCTCATTAAAATAATAGCTTAACCCCAAAGTGGACACTGGACTCTGCGTAGGACTCTGTCTGGTTTAATTATAAAACACGCTGCGACTATTTATTTTCCGACGCCTATGTCTGACTAAGACATCCTAAAAGCTTGCTCACAAACTGCTTTTCAGGGTGTCACCAAAGGAAGCGTCTAAAGGAGTGTTATTCTCTTCTGTCTCTTCAGGTCTGAGCGAGGTGCCAAAGAATATTCCTCTGGACACCAAGTTCCTGGACCTGCAGAACAACTACATCTCGGAGCTTAAAGAGAATGACTTCAAAGGCCTCACTAACTTATACGTAAGAAAACATGTTCGCATTCATAATGTCCCTCTCAGCATGAACTCAGCACCTCTTTTAGGATGCGTAACCAACTCAGCTCAGCTTGTATTGGCTTCGAGAGTGTGAAAGATCATTATGCCCCTCCGATTCACTGGGGATTTAAGTTTTCATTTCCTTTCTTCACTCCATCCGCTGCCCCTTCACTCTGAGAGCTTTAATTGTGTAAAATATTGAGCCTGACGCCAAATGGGAGTAGTCTCACATCCTCCCTTCAGCGGAACGGCTTTGCTCACTCCTGACCTCCATTCAAGAGCAATATTGAGGCTGGCAGCTTAACTCCAGACACGACATTATATAATGACTATTTAGGTCCGTTTACCTGGCCCGACATCTGTGTCCATCCCTCTGCCAGCGCAGGTGGAGAGGTCTGGGTGATGGAACACTGTGAACTGTTTTAATTCAGTCAGCACATTCAATAAAGCTCAAACTGTTTCATGTCAAGGACCCTGTAATCGACGCGAATTAGACCACTGACCCCCATTTGTCCCAAACTCCCCAGAGTTTTGAGAGTGTATAAAAACAGAACAGTCATACATGTTGTCATTATCACACTAGTGGTACCAATATCTTTTACACTGTGGGTTAAACTTGGTTACTGTTTTTTTAGGGTCTCTCTCTGCGGAATAATATCATCACCACAGTCCACCCCAGGGCCTTCGCCCCTCTGAAGCACATGCAGAAGCTTTACTTCTCTAAGAATCTGCTGACCACCATCCCCAAGAACCTGCCTGCCTCCCTCGTTGAGATAAGGATCCACGAGAACCGCATCAGGCACGTGTCAGCCGGGGCTTTCGCAGGATTGGTCAACATGAACTGCATAGGTCAGAAAAAAAACTAGCATTTATTCTGCGGTGCTCAACCGCTGTCTATGCCACTATAAAGCATTGGCATTTGATTTTGAAGATTAAAGGGACTGTATTTTCACATGCCACAATTATTCCTTCTGTTTTGCAGAGATGGGAGCAAACCCCATCCAGAACAGCGGGTTTGAGCCTGGAGCCTTCAGGGGACTGAAACTGAATTATTTGCGCATATCAGAGGCCAGACTGACCGGGGTGCCCAAAGGTAACAACACTGTGGCAAACATATCTAATCTAACTATTTTACCTTAGAATAAAATCTTCAAAATAAGTATGATACACTGACTACTACCAAGACCTGCCATGACTGACACAGTCAAATATATGAACAAAGGCAAAGACTAAAGTTATATTTACCATGCTAAAACATTGTTCCAAGTAGTGCGGTAATGTCAACAAAATGTCAAATATTTGACATTTGAATATTTTTAAACACCAAATAAGGCTTGAGCAGATTGGAGACAAATAAAACAAAGTAAGTTTTGGTTTTCAAATCAAATGTAAATCTTAAGTTGAGCCCGTGTCTTTCTTCAGATCTCCCAGAGAGTCTCCATGAGCTTCATCTGGACCACAACCAGATCCAGGCTGTGGAACTGGAGGACCTGAAACGCTATAAAAACCTGTTCAGGTACCTTCCCTCAACAACATCCTGATTCTAATCATAACATACACTCTCTTGACAGTGAGCCATCATGCACAATAGCCGTTTCTTGAAACTAAACCCGTTAAATGGAGTTCAGCCATCATTCATTCTTATTACTCACACCTGTACTTTTGCAAACGCAGCATGTCACAATTTCTTCAGGTAAAGTATATCATTGAATTTCCTGGTGTTACAGTTTTTCTACCTAATTTCTCTCCACTTATCTTGGATCATTTACGGTCCCAAGAGCACTGCCAGGCTGCTGTGGTTCTAATTCTCCCCTGGCTTACTATCACTTTCTTGAAATTTGAAGCAACTCAAGCTGACACTTTGTAAACACTTAAGCTAAATGTACCGTGCAGTGGCATATTTCATTTTTCCCTTTCTCCGTTTTTCCTAGGTTGGGTCTTGGCTTTAACCATATTCGTAACATAGAGAACGGTAGTTTGGCCTTCGTCCCGAGGCTGAGAGAGCTGCATCTGGACAACAACCGCCTCAACCGTGTTCCCAAAGGCCTCCCAGACATGAAATACCTGCAGGTGAGCTTGCAGAGGTTCTCAAAGTCTGCAGAAACATTTTCTTTCATTCTAAACACAACGTCTCTCACATATTTTACATGACGCCTAGCTCAGCCTTTTCTTTGCCCCTCTTGCTCTGAAGGTGGTGTACCTCCATTCCAACAGCATCAGCCAGGTGAGTATGGATGACTTCTGCCCCAAAGGATTCGGGGTGAAGAGGGCTTTCTATAACGGCATCAGCCTGTTCGCTAACCCCGTCAACTACTGGGAGGTGCAGCCTGCAACGTTCCGATGCGTCACCGACCGGCTGGCCATCCAGTTTGGAAACTACAAAAAGTAGAGACAGGGGGGGGGGGGGCGATGCTAAGAGACGTAGAGAATGAGAGGAAGGTGATGGAGAGATAGAGGAGGGCAGATAATTTAAATAATGACCAAACTGGAGAGATGGAACGAGGAGGGTTAATATTTGAGAATAAACATTTTTCTATAATTATTAGTTTTTTTTAAGGGCGGGTGATTGACGATGGGCAAAAAAAAAAATTATGAAATAGAGAGAGAAGTGAAACATACAATCCCTATAAGCATAGCGCTTGCCACTTCGTCAGCCAGGTTTTGCATTATTGAATTTGGAAAGGATGAAACAGTGGAGACTTTCTGAGAAGAAGGTTTTTCTCAGACCAAAGTCATTGAAAAATGAGAACTGAAAACTTGAGAACATAATATTACATTTTTCTTTCCTACACAATAGTGCTTATTGAAGATATTGAAGTAATTTTTGTTTTTTTTAACATTTTGGTTAAGAATACGAGTAAAAAAAAAAATAGAAAAAGCAATGCATTGTAGATTTCTATATATAAAAATAAAGGTGCTCTGTGTGACTTTCTGTGTGTGCTGAGACAGGTGATACACCCGACTTTGCCTGTTTCACTGGTCTGAAGCCACTTGGCCTTCCATTCTATGACTAATGGTGTATTAATAAACTACTAGTCACAGATTTTGGACTGTTTTATACAAAAAGTAGACACTAATTTAAGACCCCTTTATTGATTGATTAACAGCAGAAAACGCACACTTCAAAATTCCTCTCATTGGTGCAAAAACATCTTTTTTTTTATTTATCTGACTGAACTGCCAGCCTGCCTGTGTAAAGAGTCTATTCTGTGCCTAAATATTACGCTGTCTGTGTGATACTTTAGAAAGAATTCCTTGAGGGGGACACTAAAGTAGTGGGGGGATTCCCCATTCCTAGTTAGAGAAAAATGCACATCCGCTTTGCTTTGAGACAATGAAGGCAGTGTGTTCACATAGTGCTACAAAACAAAAGTTCGTGTTGATGCCTTGTTTTGCACAGTTTTTCTGTTATGCTTTATCTGCTTGAGGGTTGCTGGGGGGGGGAAAAGTTAGTCTGTTTTCTTTGGTAGACCTGAACAACTTTAGCCATAAGTACTCTGTCCTGTGTATGTTCTGTAATCTGACAAGCTATCTGCTGCATGTGAATAAAGACATTTCCAGCCTGCTGCATTAAGCCAGAGAACAACTGATACCCCTGGGTTGGATTTCGTGTGAGAAATAAAGACGAAATATCAACTAGAGAAAACATTTTCATGAATGAATCCGACATATATGATAGGAAAAGATCAATTAGGCTAAACTTTGGCATATTGGGTCCATGTTTTAACACAAGCACATATAACACGCTCATAAAAAATAAAACAATTCCTGGACATTTGCAGGTATTTAGTTGGATCCTCTCACATCCTGAAGACTTCTATTGTGTTGCAAAAAGACCTATCAACTGAAGTTAGCATGCTAGTGCGGGGCCAACCCGTCCCGTAATACCTAATTGTACCTAAGGGAGCGGTAGTGAGCCGCAGTGGCATCCAATCTGCCCTCAGTCCAGTATGAGAGGATGAAGAAGAAGAAAACAAACTTGGGGTACTAACCTTTTATTGACGTTTCAAAACTATCTTTTGTGCCGATTAGGACAACAGAAACTATACCCAACAAACATTCCAAATAAAATCTTTGATTTTGCTGAGACTGGCTGAGCTAAGCGCCACATGTCTATATTTCCGTCTTTCAATGTTTCAGCAGTTTGGTTTATTCTGCAAATACTTGCGCTGCCATTCGTTAGTAGCTGATGACTGTAAAGTTAGATTATTTGGACCCAGGAGTGGAACTGAAAATTACAAAATGCTGCCGCCTATGTGTTTGGAGTTTTACACATGGCACCTTTAAAAGGGAAATTAAATTAAAATGGTCACTCTGTCAGTTATCATCAATATGACATGTTTTGTGTCAATACAACAGACATATGCAATCAAAGTGAGCTCCTGTAAGTTCCAATTAACTTTGTCTGGTGGGATTCAAAACACCAATTAGATACTTTCTCTTGTACTACTATAATATACAATGTATATATTATATATATATATACACAGTATATAAATGTATCATATGTGCACATATGATGCTGATGTTTCTGCATCTGCATGATTATCCCACCCAGAAACTTCAATGATCTTGCAGCTGTCGTATGGCTCACTACATCACATTAACACTGAGTCGTTGCTTTGTCTGGGTAAATATTATAAATATTAATGTCTGTTTACTATATCAATCATCTTCATGTTCAAACCCGCCGCTCAGCGCGTCACCGCGGTGCGCCTCCAGCCCGTCGGTGATGCAGCCGCGGAGGCAGAGCGCACTTGCCTGTGTTGACACCGGACGGATATGCGGCGATGCTCTTGCGTGTGAGCGCGTCTGCAGCGGTCCATAAGCAGCGGCGGACAGATTTCGCAAAGGATGAGCGATTAGGTTTTGGAGGAGGAGCGACCAGCATCAGCAAAAACGGCATCTTTCGGTCCATCGCCTCTTCCTGGTGGCAGCGGCCCATCGAGTCTCAGCGCAAGCCGGGAGCTGTATTTCCAGCGTCGCAGGGATGTGCTGGTGAGTCGGTAGGTGCAGCGGAGCTCGCAAGCAGACGAGAATAAAAAATCGGAGAATGGAGAGCTGGCGTTTGTGAGCGACAGGTCGCGATCATATATGATTGCCTGTACAGGCCCAACAATAGATGTTGATAAGCTAATCAGCTGGGTGGCAGCTATCGGTGCCGATAACCACGGAGCTGCCATATGATCTAATTCCATCGCTGCATTCCTTCTTCGCTCGCTGTCTGAGGCAAATCAGCAGCAGCGTGGTGACAACAGTCGCAAAAGGGGGCTGCTGGGGCATGTAATTATTTGGACAAACACTGAACTGAGTTGTTGGATTAATTTGATCCGCAGGCATCAGTGTCTGTTCCTTATATGCCCCGCGGAAATGTCACAGCTAAAAATAATTCATTCTAAATAAAGAAGCGAACAGGACATGTTTTGTTTGGCTGCCTGTCGAACCCATCTTATTTTAGCTTAGCCGACAACACAGGAGTAACGAGCCTCCTTGTCACTCATCCTGGTCCTTTTATCTTACAGAGTGCATGAAGATGAAAGGAGGAAGAGGAGGAAAGATGAGCGAGCCCTTCCTGTTACAGAACAGGTTTTAATAAGACCCCTGTAAAAGCAGGTACATTAACACTTGATCCTGTTATTGCAATAATAAAAAGCAATACTTTTATCACCAACTGTCTTTTTCTTCCTTCTCAGTGCAGTCTGTGGTCAGGCGGTGATGGCAGTGCAGACCGAGCTTCACCACTACTACCATCCGTTCCTACAGATGGTCCGCCCGCTCCTGCACGCCTGAGTCTGCACTCAGCGCTGCCTCCTTCCCCTCCTCTCCCTCTGCCTCTCCATTCCTCATCTCCCACCTCCTCCGACCTCATCCACTTGCTTCTCCGCTTCACTCCTCCCATCCAAATCTCACTGTATCTATTCTGTCTTGTGTTATTATGGCTATCTGTGGGCGCTCTCTGGACTCCCCATGTACACTAGCCTTGCTGGTGGGCTTCCAGTTCGCCTTTGTGCTCTATTTCTCTCTGGGGGGCTTCAGAGGCTTGGTGTCTGTTCTTGTGCACACAACCGAGCCAGAATTTGATTACTCTCGACCTCACGATGTCTACACCAACCTCAGTCATCTGGGAGTACCTCCTCCCCCACCCCGCAACTCAGGCACTGGACCCCCTGTCACAGCACCACCGCTGAGAGACTGTCAGATCCCCTCCCCACTGCTGGGTGAGTGAGAGGGGGTTGATGTGCATGGATCATGTGTATACTGCACATGCAATGTGATTGATTTCCTTTCCTTTCCTTCAGTTGGACCTGTGTCTGTCCATCTTTCCTCTCCTCTGACTTTGGATGAGATCAGACAGAGGAACCCATTAGTGTTGCCGGGCGGACGCTACCGGCCTCCAGACTGTGAACCCCGCCACCACACTGCGATCGTGGTTCCATACAGGAACCGGCAGACGCACCTCCGTGCCCTCCTCTATCACCTCCACCCCTTCCTGCAGAGACAGCAGATCCACTACAGTATCTACATAGTGCAGCAGGTCTGTTAGTGTGTGTGTGTCAGTAATCATAGCCGATGTTGGCCATCAAATTACAATTTTACAAGTGTGTTTTAGCAGGAGGCACCGCAAACACTTCATCATGCAACTGTTGTTTTAGAGTTTGGTATCAAATGTGTGACTAGATGTGTTCAGGAACTTCGCTGGGAGTCTCTTCTGGGTTTTGCTTCGTCATCATCACTAGTCAAAGTGCTTATTTTTCTTCCAGGCAGCATCTGCAGCATTAGAGCTCCTCTTCCCCACACTCGGTTCTGACATTTAGAGCAGACAGGAGATGACTCTTTATAATTAATTGCAAATTACAAGCGCACCGAACTAAAAGGAAGATTACTGGCTCAAAAATGTACTTGAGTAAAGAGTAGAGTACTCTTCCTACCCCTGAACATATTGTCCAGATGTCTGTGTATGTGTGTGTGTTGACCCAGCTTCTGTTTCTGTCTCCAGTGGGGGAATGTCACTTTCAACCGAGCCAAGCTGCTGAACGTTGGGGTGCGGGAGGCCCTCAGAGATGAAGACTGGAGCTGCATCTTCCTGCATGACGTTGACCTGTTGCCTGAAAACGACCACAATACCTACACCTGCCACAAACAGTTTCCCACACACCTGTCGGTCGCCATGGACAAGTTCAGATACAGGTAGATGCACAAAGTGTGTATGTGCACGGATTGGCTTCTATATAAATGCATTGCCCTGAGATATTATATTTAAGGTTTGCACATTGGTGATGTGACCCTTCTAGGCTTCCGTACCAGCAGTATTTTGGTGGGGTGTCTGCAGTGACCCCAGACCAGTATATGAAGATGAATGGCTTCCCTAACCAGTACTGGGGCTGGGGGGGAGAGGATGATGACATCGCTGCCAGGTAAAGCGGGTAAATGCGGCTGCACCTTGCATGGGTGGACACATTCCCGACCATTTCAAGCTCTTTACTTCTACTTTTTGAATGTCTTTTTCTTAGCTCATTCATCCCATTCTTACATTTACAGTTTCAGTGCTGCATGCTTTCTTTGTTTTGGTCTTTTATGTTATGTGTCTTAACATCATCTTTCATCTTCACATCCCCTCCCACTGCTGTGGCTTTGCTGTGTGACTCTTGGAGTGGGCTCAGTGAGTATGTTTGTAGAGTTGGGCCCGAATGAGCGTGTCAGGAGTTTCTGGATCCTCCAGCATTTAATGATGTATTGTGAGAGGAGCTGAATGCATAAAATACATTAAAGCCCATTCTTCTTAGAGAAGACAAGAATACGTCTGTCTTTTTATAATATTTGGGTGCATGATGTTTGCAAGAAAGCACATTCCAAACTTTACTTACATGACTTAGATCACTTGAGTGGACCACAGTTGGAAAAGGGGAACCTACAATTTCTCTGTGAGTTGTGTAATTACTTCGAAGCCCAGAAAAAAGAATTAAGAGTAAAGATTGAGGCTTGGCTGATCAAATATTACTCTGACACTATGTTATTCTGCTGTTTCTGTTGATTCCTGTCGTCCGCTGCCTATCCAGAGTGCGTCTGTCAGGCATGAAGATTGTGCGCCCTCCAGTGGCCATTGGTCATTATAAAATGATCAAGCACAGAGGAGACCGAGGCAATGAGCAAAATCCAAGAAGGTACAGATTTACACACACATGTGTGATTCACTAACAAACATATATGCATTGTCTGATCCCTTACACTAGCTGGTGTCTGACCCCAACCTCCAACCCGAACTGAACCTAAAACCAGTTCCAACCTTTAAACCCTAAAACCAAATACCCCTGAAATCATACTTTGAAGGTGTCATAGAAAAGAACAATAAATGTCCTCACCTACCAAAATGTCCTCCCTCCCAAGGTCTGAAACTCAAATGGGCCTTCAGAAAGATAGATATTCACAACTTCAAACACACTCATAAATTATGTAGAGACATTCTCCCCAGGATCAGATTTTCTTTCCAGAACATTTCCAGCTATGAAATAAGAAAGTGCATTGCACATGGGCAAACGCGCCCGCTTTGCACCGCTCACATTTCCAGACAGGCACCACAATTGCGTTGTCTCCCACTCTTTATCTCAATCTGACCTGTCGCCCACCCGTCGCATACTGAACGGTACAAAATGATTGTTTCATTTTTGCAGCCATGCTGTTTTATGTGGGGTTGGCATTTTCTTTCGCCGGCTCTGTGATGCCAACAATTCTGTTGCCTCGGGCAGTTTTTCCTTTTTCAACTTTTTTTTTTTTTTTTTGCTACATAGTTTTTTCCGATTTACATACATACATGTATCTCAATCTGAAATGTGTTTGACTAACTAGAAATTATGTTTGTCATTCTAGATTTGACCTCCTCAAAAGGACTAGACTTAACTGGCGCTCTGACGGCCTCAACTCTCTGACTTACGAGCTCCTTTCCAAAGAGCTGGAGCCCCTTTATACCAACCTCACTGTCAATATCGGAGATGACCCTCATCTACCCCAGGGGAAGGCACCCTTCCTTCTGAAGACAACAACTGCTGTCCACCAACGTAGCACCGGCAAGACCGGCGGCATGGTCAAACAGGAGAAGAACAGGCAGGAGAGCAAAGGGTCTGCAAATATCACTGTGGCGAAGTCTGATGGTGTGAAGACGGAAGCTGCTCAGCCTAAAGCAGCGAACCAAACAACACAGAAGAAAACAGGTGTGGTGAAATAGAATGAGGTGTACGATGAAAGGACTGCACCTCACGTGTAGCATAAAATGGCTTCTCCGTTCATTTTGATCTGAATTGAAAGAGAATGCGGAGCAGATCTGTCGGTCTGCGGGGCTCGACGGTACAACAGCTGTCTGAGCTCAGCGCAGGTTGTAGATGGTGATGCAATGGTTCGAATAAAGAAGCCACTTTGTCGACTGGGGTGCTTTCAGGAACGCGACCGAGTCACCTCTCGTGGTTTATCATCCACTGAACGTGACGGGTGTGTTGTCAGGCCCGTCACCAGA
Organism: Macroramphosus scolopax; assembly: GCA_901007825.1. NCBI lineage: Eukaryota > Metazoa > Chordata > Actinopteri > Syngnathiformes > Centriscidae > Macroramphosus > Macroramphosus scolopax. Next base: position 76,245 of record CAAKHC010010400.1, on the reverse strand, counting down.
CTGGGGGCCAGCAGAGGAGAAGTGAAGTCACATGTGCATCGAGTTGCGGTACAAAATGAAAATGAGACAGCAAGTATATAAATCTCTGCTCTTTTCCAGACTTCACAAATTGTAAGCAAAACATATGGTGGACCTGCAGCTTCATCCTGTCTGCTCCCAAAAACTGCTGCTGTCAGTCCTCCCCCACTCCACGGTGGGCTTGTGTTTCTGTGCCTTCTCTCTTTTATGCGCATTTTATAGACCGGTATAGTTGCTTTTAGATATACTGACCTGGGGTTAATTTTACCTCTCCTGCAGGGAGGCTAAAGCTGATTCTAGATCAGAACAAATATTTGTTCCAGGACTGCCGTTTTATATCTGTGTGCATCGATCAAACGCTGGCGAACTCCTCAGTTGTCAGACAATTCTAGAGTTTATATTTATATAGAGAGACTTCTTTATTTGTTTACTGGTTTGTCCTTCCTTTCGGTCTGGTGCCTCTCTTCTTTTTGAGTTTTAGTTTGTAGACAATCAAACCACACAGGAAAGGTAATTGTTCAACCGCATAGCCGAGTGAGGAAATATTATCATCTTAATGTCAGATAATCATACACGTGGCATGATATTTGTTGTTGACTATAGTATCGATACATGGACAGAGCTGTGCTTCTGATATTATCGTGATTTTAGTAGTTTTCCTTTTAGACTAGCCGGGTATGGAAACTTGCAGACAGTATTTTAGGCACATGACAACACATTCACTAGTTCTTTCGTGTGATTCAATAGCAAAACTGGTCGTAGTTAGAATAAAACACTGTGTACAGATTTAGGTCAGTGGTTCGCTGGAAGGTCTTCACAGAGGCTATTTCAGGATAGTATGAAAACCCAGATGCATCTAAGTGTATACATGCATCTCCTTGTCCTTCTTCATCCGCTAGAACGAAGCTTTTGTCTCTTTACAGAAAAGAGACAATGTGAAGATGTACGCCGGGGGCCGCCGATCAAGGAAACCGGTAATTTAGGTAGGCAGATAAACAATCTTAAGCCGCTCTACTTCTCTGACATTCAGTTTATTTATTCAGCCACGTCGGCCATTCAGAATGTAATATTTGCGTTGTGTAATCCCGGCTGACCGTTTGTGTAGGGCGAGTTCATCATGTGAAGTGCTCAGCTTGCAGGGGGAACTTGAATCGGTTGACTCGTACGATTTCCTGCTGCTAACTGTTAACTGTATAGTGCTTGAAATAAGACATGTATTGTTGATTTTTTTTTTTGGTGTGCGATTGTGTTTCATCATGATAACAGGTAATGTATTACTAATCTGAATGTATTTAATTAATTTATTTAGAGTCAACATTCTCAAGTGTGTCCCGGGGGGGTTGAAGCGCCCTCCTTCATTGTCAAGTATTATTCCTTTATATCATATCTCCCATGTTTCTTAAATTAACATTGTGCCTCATGACATAAATCCATATTAGGGATTGAAGGCATACTGCTGTTCTATGTGAGCGCCCTCATGTGGCCCAGTCTGGCTTAACGCCAGCCAGGAGGAACCGAGGACTGAATGAAACCGCAGCGTTGTGACACGAATGTTAACCGTTTGCCATTCACAGGTTTCAGCCAATCAGATCTTTGCATCGCTCTGTATAGTATTACACGATTAATCCTGCCAGTTTAAAACGTGTCGAGGAACTCAGAATTTTACTGGTTGACCGAACCAAAAACTACATTGTGAGAGTTTTATGAATGGATATAGTTTTATAGAAGGAATTTATTTATTGAATAATTATATCACCTGTCTTGACTGATTACACAGAGAGAAGATAGGGCCTAATTTCCCAGCCTTTCACAATAGATAGATAATATATCCGCCATTTATCATATAGCCTGTCAATGCCTATTATGACATGAAGCAGTGACGCTGAAAGCTTTTAAGGACGTTATGTAATCTCAGCAGATTAATCAGCAAATTGTGAGCTTACCTGGAGATTGTTCTATATTTAATAAATAGGCTAGTTTTTATAAAGGATGTTTCACATGTGTAGTTAAAAAAGGGTTTAGGATTAAGACTTAATGGCAACGTTTTTATCATCTGAAACTGTTTCGTTGGATTCGTTCAGTTGTCAACACACTTTGTGTTAAGGAACATGATTGTCCAGAATCACCAAGCTAGCCGGATGTTTGTGTATCCATAGCAAATGAGAACTAGTCAACGCATTACATCACTTATAATGAAAGACCGTGATGCCTTATTTACTGACCTTATCCTGTAGAGGAAACGTTGTGTGTGCGATTGTGTGTGTGTGTGTGTTTGTGTGCTTGCGTGGACAGCAAGGTCAGCAAAAAAGGCAGCAGAAGCAGTTAATTGTCATGGACAGTGTTGTTACAGACAGCAAATATGTATATGAATAAAATACATAATCACCAATGTGTCTCTTCCTGTTTTCTAACACGAACCCTCCTAACACATTCATGCCAATTACATAAATATTGAGCCGCAGATAATCTTGTTCGAGCTATACTTTAACTACATCTAAATACTTAAAGTGATGCGCTTACCCTCTCACAACACTTTCGTCCTCTTGTGTACAGGCTTTAGCGCCTTGATTAACGTTGCTACAGCTTAAATATTGGAGACATCGGCTGCTCGTCGCAGCAAGATTAGCAGTCATATATCACCCATGTACGTATGCTGTAACGCTATCTAAAACTGCAGCAACCTGTTACATCACCCTGAGCACCGCCAGCGCTGGTGCTCTATGTGGGCATTGAGAGCAGGATTAAAAAGTTGGATATGAGATCATACCTATAAATAGACAGTGACCCCAAGCATTTTATGTTCGATCTGTTTCATAAGCTCAAACGCTGTATGACTCACCAAGAGAGGGCCAAACACAAAACCATGAAATGGGTGAACAAAAAGAGCACCCCAACCGATTCAGTGCGACACCAACACAGCCTCAGAAATACCATACAGACACATAATAGAAGATGCAGCCGTGCAGTGAATGAAGAGTACTGCAGGTGCCTTGATATTGACATATTTTCTGTTGTGGTCAGCCCCTTCACTTGGCTTTCTTTAGATCAGTCAATGCTTGATGAACAATAAGTTTGTTTCCTACCTTAATTCTCCACATAGTGCCGTCTATCACGTCTACCAGGCGGAGCTGGGTCACATTCAACAGTCCCCACAGGAAACATGAAAAGAATACGTTGAAAAGAAATTGTTAACAGCGAGACGGCTTATCATACTACGTGTACTTAGTGAAGCTGTGAGAAATTAAAATCTCCACACCTTGATGTCTTCTTGCGGGATGTTCGGGGATAAACGTCTCTGACAGCGTTGACAGTCTAGTTTGCACTTTCCCTCCAGTAAAGTGACACACTGGCCGGCTGGAGTGACTGTGGCAGGCAGACTCAGAGGGCTGAGACAGCCTTTAGTCACCTCCTGTTACTGTGTGCCCTCGGAGACACGGCTCACCCCTCGTATACGCTCAGCAATAGTTGAACCCTCTTTGTGCGTGTGCACAAAAACGATACACTCATTCATACAGCTGCACGTATACGTTTCTCAAACCACCATCAAATAAATATTCAGGGACAGTGAGCGAGCTCTCTAAATCTTACAGGTGCTACAATGTTGTGGATTAATTCAACAACATGTTCGCCTTGAGGAATATTGGTAATATGGACATTTGAAAGTGTCACAAGAGTCACATCCAAAAAGATGAATGAAACATCTGTGCACAAAACATGGATAACATGCTGAGTTGGGTTTTGATATCTAACGCGATATTAGCTGTGTTGCTACGTCAAACAACTATTGGAGCAATCAGGTGAAGGCTACGTACGTAGTATATAAGCATGAGGATAAGAGCTAATACATCTCAGCAGATAAATCAGACTAACTTACACTTTGTTATACATGCAATCTAATGTAACAAACGTATTAATTGGTCTGTTGCAATCAAAGATGTTGAATGCAACATCCCCATAACCTAATGGCAGTTTTATTATTCTTAATCAAAAGTGTTTCTCTAGAAGAAGAATGTTCCGAGTGATTTACAACAGAGAAAAACGACAGAAGGAGTCTGAGTGTGACTCATTGCGATGCATCGATGATATAAAAAAAAAAAAAATCTACAATGGGAGTAGGTCACAACATCCGGTTATATAACCACTCTTAATGTTCTGTTCTGAAAATTATCATATCATTGGATATGGGGATGAAATAAATGAGAGGATGTATCAAGATCCCGAGGCATCATACGCATGGGGGGGGATGAACAATGAGGAGGAAGCTGGATCAGTCGTCAGGGTCGTCAGGGTTGGACCCTCGTTCCTGTCTCATCCCTCCGCTGCTCAGCTGCTGCTGTCATCCATATTTGCAGCCTCAGTGGACAATTTCCTCAGCTGCGGGCTCTCTCAGTGCTCACAACAACACATAGATCAAGTGAATTAATTCTGCTACTGTGGCAGCACACTGGAGATCTAGGTCATGCAGTCGTGGCTCTGTGTTGTTTCTGCGGCCATGTCAACATCCTATCCTCCTACACAATCTGACCTTGACATTCCCAGGTGATTTTCCACAGAGGTGTGTGTGCGTCTGCCGGCCTGCTCCCGTGACTGACTGTGTTCGTGTGCGCAGGCGCAGGTGCCAGCATGTGTGTGGATATGTGTGAATATGCATGTGTCTACATGTGTATGAGTGTGATATTTGTAGGTAACAAAAGGTACGAAGGGATGTGATATGAAAAAGAATGAGCCGCTGTCTATATGTAGGGCCCGCCTGCAGCTATGTGTGTAAGGGAGAGAGGCAGAGAGGATAGAGAGCACCGGAGTGGATATGGGAGGGTGAGCAGAGTGAAAGAGGCAGAGGAAGGATAACAGAGATGGGAGTAGGGAGGGAGAGGAGGGAGGGAGGGTGCAGTGTGGGGACTGTGACGCACGCTGATGGGCTCTGCTTGCTGCTCATTGGCCACGGTGGCTGCCAGTCAGAGGGGCTGGGAGTCAGGCACTGCTAGGAGAGCAGATTATGAAGCGGAGCTCAACCAGCGGCAGTCTCCTCTCATTGTCTCAATGGCTGCACACGCATTCCTCCTCTGCTCCCTCGCCTTGCTGTCTGCTCTCAGCCGGCCTGGGCTCTCCTTCTCTGATGAAGGTTTGGAGCCAGGAATCACCTATGAAGAAGTGCCTGAAATCCTGGACAGAAGGTAAATTCATCCTCTCTATGGCTATGAACAGAAGAGGTGTGTGTGTGTGTGTGTGTGTGTGTGTGCGGTGTTGGTGTTGGTGATGAGGTATATTAGGTTCTTTCTTTCTCTCCTTCGACTCCCTTCTCTTTCGCCTTCCCCATCTCACCTTGGATGTTCCTTAAATTGTGAATGCAAGCAGCGTTGTTGTATCAGAGAGAGAGCAGAGCTGCGAGCCTTTGTTTGTCTCAGTCCCGGGGACTGCATCAGACGCTGCTCATCGATCATGGATGGGGCTGTTGTCTCTGTACAGTGGTGTTGGTCTGGCAGGAGGGGGAGAAATAAGGCTAAGGCAGTGGGCCTGCAGGAGAGGGACAGAGAGGGAAGAAAAGAAAGAGGGAGAAAAGAGGGGGAGCTGAATGGAGGGAAGGTAAACAAGGATGAGACAGGGAGGAGAGGAGAGGATGCATCAGGGATGGTCTATTGGGGTCTATTTACTGATGCAGTCATTGAGAGAGAGAGAGGGAGGGAGAGAGAGAGAAAGGAAGATTGGAGAAGGGAATTCTAGCCGTCCATGTCTGCGTAATGCCCATGCAGTTCTGCAGGTCAAATCTGGTTAAAATATTCAGGACTCAAACCAGGAGGCACAGTGTTACAGGGACGGGGGATTGAGCCGGCAGCCAGGCCATTTGCCTGCTTACAGAGTCGTCACAGAAAAGACCAATAATATTGTGCCAAAGCCATGTAAGGCTTTTGAAACTCTGCCATGCATGATGGCTCGCACAATCCTCTGCAGCACAAATGCTTCAAAGCCATAATATGCTGCAATTTCAGACACAATTCTCTCTAATTGATCTTCTAACAATTAGCCTCGTTGCCGTCTTTAAAAAAGCGCATTAACAGCACATCTTTGGGGAAAGGTGCACGCTTTCATTTAGTGCACAGATAATCATATGTGGACACATGTTTGCAAGTCTGGGGCCATGGGTTACAAATATCTTGGGTTTAGAATTCAATATGCAGCAAAGTCTCACGGGATTGCATTCATTCCAGCTCAGTCTTGTGTTTGTGAAACCTTGACAGATCCCAATCTTAACACTTCACCACTGTCACTCCAAAAGAAAATAATACATGAATTTCTCCTGGGGTTTTGATCCTATTCCCTGCATCAAACTTTCTACGTAACTCTGCAACATAACAGTTCTGGACCCCACTCACAGCTCCGTTCTCGGCTCTGACACACTCCAAGATGCTGTTATATAAGAGAAGCCTTTCGTTTCACAGGCCTGGTGGAGTGCATACTATTGGATGAAAGAGCTGAATAATTGGTACAGAGACTTGGTTTTGTCAGGAGATAATGAGAAAATGTTGGTAAGATATCAGGTATGGAGCCAAATTTGTGCCAGCCAATTCACATAATACAAAAGGTATTAAACCTGAATATATATATGTTTTTAGAAATTACTGTAATATTTCCCGAAAATGAAAACTGCAAGTGAAAACAAAATATGTCAGAGTTATTTTCAGAAAAGGAAATATGTCTTAAGAAGTTAATACATTTTAAAAACAAACAAAACTATCTAGCAATGTTAAACAAAGTGAAAAGAAATTTGACTGGTTCTTCCAGAGCCAAACTGTCAGACAGACAGATAAACAAATGACAGAAAAAAGAGACATTAATGTGATATCATATATACAAGTACATATCAGGTGGTGATATATTGATGTCTTCACCGTTTCATACATGTATATAATTGTAAAACTCTCTGCGGTCACACAAAACACTCCCCCAGATGGTTCATTTCTGCTGCAAAACAAGTATGGGCACAGATTTGGGGTCAAAAGACCAGGTTTTAATTTTAGAAATGATGATCTTAACACATCATGACCAGGTCGGCAGCTAAAGCAATCGCAGAGCGGGAGAGGACATCTAGTGCAAGAGGCGATTTTTTAGCTGTGGTTTGCAGTTGAAGTGAAAAAAAGAGTGTTTGCCACAGAGACCAGAGATAAGTGAACAAAGCTGATAATTTCACGACATTTACCATGGAAATGTATGCTTATTAAATGAGCCCATGGAATGTCTCAAACAATGCCACAAGTCAACTTGACATGTCCTAATTTCCAGAGGCTGCTACACCACACTCAATTTAAATTACATCAATGCCCAAAAAACGGCCCCTGACACCTTTACAAAGAGGAAATGGGGTCAGCACAATATTTTAACTCTGCAGCATTTACGGCAGAGTTAAGCGTTCCTTCATACAGAGCTGAAGTCATTGTCTAGTGATGATGAGCAACAATTAAGTGAAATTCAGAAAACAAAATGCAAATCCAGAGAATTGCAATTGCAGACGTCCTCTTGCATGAGCAGCGCTTGTTGATAGCCAGTGTTTAGATGATGTCATTTGACTGTTCCAAATGTTTGTCCCCTAAATGCTTGGAAGGAGTCATGTCTATAGCAAAGGAGTGCCCTTGACATTGACAAACATTTTTACTTTTTAGTGTAGTATGTGTAGGGGCAACATGCGCTGACTTTTATCTTAAAACTGTTAAACACAGACAGGTTAACCCCTAATATAGACACAGATTAGAGGCTCTCCTGTGGAGGATTGATCAGTGATCCCCTTTCAAAGAAAGATTAAAGGGTCGAAAGATTTTACAGCTTGTTAGAAATATTTTCGTAGACAGTAACTTCCCAAAGATACAGAAACAAGAAAGTCAACAGCAGATGATCATATATAAATATTTGTGCGATTGGATGTTTACAGTCACCATTCCTGATGTCAGCCAGTAGCATGGATACATATGATCTCGGGGGCATAGGAAGATTTAGAAAGATCTAATACTTGACCCGAGGTCAACCTAGAAGCTGTAATCAAAGCTACGTTAAAATGGTAGCAGAGCTGAGCGGCAACTCGGTAAAGTCCTAAAGCTTAATCTGCACTAATAAATCTATTAATAGGCCAGCACCTGCCCAGTGTGGGATTAAGACATGTTTGCTTGCCGCGCAAGTTACTCAATAATGTATCAAACTACTGAGTACTTTTTAATGAATGAAGCTAGATGCTATTTGACTAAAAGCAATACGACCTCATTAATTTGTAAAATCAACTAATTCAATACATTGCTGGGTTCGTTATTTCAAGTGAGCATAAAACAAGGGAATATAAGTACAAGATATAAGTGTGTGTGTGTGTGTGTGTGTGGGGGGGGGGTATGCAATATATACCAGGAAACATTTCTCTATGTTGTACCATGTATCTGCCTGTGACTCTTTAACATGCATCTCGAGGAGAGAGGAGGCTTGCCCGTGAGGATGTGCAGGTGGATCCTTTTTCGGCTCCCGTGATGGATAAAAAAAGGGGGATGGCACACAGCTGTTATGGCGGGAACAGGAGTCTTCTATTGTGCTAATTTTCTATTAGGAAAATTAAAACACATCTGAGGGATTTTGTACAACAGTTGTTGTAGGAGGTCGTGTTCATAACCAACGGAGGGATTCTGAGGGATCCGATCTCTAGTTATAAGCTCTAATTATGAGTTCAGACCTGGCTTTAGTCATGAGGGATCCGATCACAAGTCGCAATCTCTAAGTATGCGAGTTCAGACCTGGCTTTAGAATGCTTATGTATGTTCACACCGCTAGAAGATCAAGGCCAGGCCAAAGAGACACAGTGGTTGTTTCTCAGTCACAAGGAAGGATCCTCAAACAGTCGTATTTTCAGGATGCTAGGTAATCAGATTGAAGGACGGGTACAATGCCCAAGATCCTTCAAAGTCGACAAAGAACTTTGTCGTCCTTTGAGAGAATTTACAAGGATGCGCCTGTAAATCCTTATACAGTATGTTGGCATAAATTCAAGAGGGGTGATGATCACAACGCAGTCGTGCATCTCTACGTGTCGTATATCCTGCAACTCTAATACTTTATAAGGCAACAGATTGTTTCTGATATGTGGTCAGTTTATCCAAATGATGCATATTTTGAAATTCACCTTGATGTTTTTAGAGATGTGAACATCCGTCGTCGTTTTGGCAGCAAGCAGCCCGGTTCTGGAGATGATTTGCTGTTCAATGTCCCCCAGGGGAGAAAACTCTGATTCTGTCAGCCCTTCGGAAATCTACCGATGACTCTGATATCTCCAGAACATCTTGATATAAGTTATTATTTCAACATGATTTTAGAAAATGTATTTCGCTCTGGCAGATAAAATATGATATTTGTTTGTGCCCCATTAGTTTGTTTGAAGGTGAAGTTCAAGTTCATGCTTTCAATGGACAATAAATCGGCGCTTCCTCTCTGGACTTTGGGCTCCTGCTACTTTGACACATCGCCACATTTCAGTAAAAATCAATAAGTATATATAAATGAAAAGAACCCTCAAGTTGACATTTATTGACATTGGAGCAGAGGCGGATTAAGTACTAAATGTCTGCACTCCAGTGAAAGTATAGTTTCCTTTTCACAGTGTGACTTCACTGAAAGTATTACGTTCTCATCACAGGCTTGAGTAAGAGTTGTAAAGTTGGACCCCTCGAATGTGTTTAAGTAAAAACACTAAACACACAATTTGCTTAGAAATCAGACATCAAACCTGTCATTAGAGATGATGTTTGACAGCAAGGATAATAAGATCATGGTAACAGTGTATTAGCTTATAATTTCCGAATTATAAACCTCTTATTGCTTTCTTTCCATTATGTTTAAACATAAACAGATTTCAGTGAAGGAATAATACTTTGTAATAAACCAGTTTGAGGCCAATATACTCAAGTACAAAATGCATTCAAAATGCAATTTTCTACTCTCTTACTGTCCACCGCTGATTATTTCCACTGTTCCTGACATCGTTGCGGTGCCTCAGTTCCTCTTTCCTAGTGTCTCACGTCTCAGCTGGGAGGGTTAGACAAAAGGAGAGGAGGCAGGGAAAGGAACCGAGGATGCACAATCTGAGAAATGGAAAAAAAAGGGAACTAAATAAATGATGAGAGACAGATAAAATATGACAGGGCGCGACATAACACTGTCGTTGGATGTAGAGGCCTGGGTCGACTGATTCTGCTTTACAGAGTGTCTGAGTGTAGTGACTCTGAGTGGCAGTAGAGGCAAAGAGGACTTGTTTACAAGTTCGGGGAGCGGGCACCACACCTTCGCTCGGCTCAGCAGCGCACAGTAGAGGAGTAGATGATGGATAATCGTCAGCCATCCGTTTAAAGGCTCGAATAAAATGACACTGAAAATGTAAGGATCATTGTCAAACAGACGGCTCTCATCATTATTGATACTTATAATCCAATCACCTACTTAACTAAAATAGGTGTAAACAGAATAACAATCCTCATATTGTTGTCAGGCTGTTTTTTCTGGACATACGTATGTCTCATGTGTAGATGCACATTTGTACACATTGCGTGCATACACATTTCAGGACTTATTGACAAGGAGTGAGGTGAGCCAAGGAGTGGCTGCGATTATATAAAAGGGCCTGTTCAGCACCAAGGCACTGTGTGACTGGCTGAGCCAATGACGGGGCCGCAGCAGTCCCGGGTTGCTGACCTCGCGAAACTGGCACAAGAACAAACGGCTGGGCTTTAGTTAGCACTCACACACTCGCCTGCTCACGATTGCACATAGACTCCTCTGGCTCCCTTCGGCCAGCTGATGCCTGGGTAGGTGCAGAGGAAGGAGTGCTTATTCACTTGTGTTGGGTATGAGAGGGGGGGGGGGGGGGGGTGTTT
>CAAKHC010010400.1:54785-65315 GCA_901007825.1 Macroramphosus scolopax | reverse complement strand
TTTTTTTGGTGGGGGGGGGGGGGGGGGGGGGGGGGGTGTGTTTGCAGCTGTGTTTACAAGTTTTAATCACCTACTGTGCTTGTGCAGTGTTTACATGAATTCATAAGATGTAAATCAGATATGTTGCTCAGATTGTTTTAAAACTTTGTGTTGTTATGAGAACTATTAATGTTTGAGGTGCAAATGATAAGTGAGCAACATCAAAGTGTCTTAAATTCTTCTGAGGTTTCAGTGAGCTGCCAGCTGCCAAAGGCGTAGTGCTTTTGGCAGCTCCTCTATATGCAAACATGCTTACCCAGCATACATCTGGACAAGTGTAAATATTTTGATTTTCCGTAGAAACAAATGTTCATCCTGTGACTCACTGACGAGCACGTGCAGATGTTACATACAAACAGGCTGATGGAGATGCACATACGAGCTCACACACACACAAAGACAAAAAAACTAGATAACAGGTGTATACAGGTGATAACAGGACGCCTCACATTCACTCATATTCTATAGAAACCATCATATTCCCATTATTTGATTTCATCCATACTTGAACAGTTTGTGAATCACAAACATGTTTGTGAATCCGAAAGTTTTGTCTGCGGTTCAGTTAACGCTGAAAGAAGCAAGTCACATCTCGAGGCAAAGTTCAACTCTGATCGAGACTGACCAATAGAGATATTGTTTTCATTTTACAGCGTAAATCCAAGAGAAGGGGGTAATTTTCGTGGTCGTAAACCAAAGCTTTGGAGTCACAAACAAAATTTGAAGTATCAAAAAAAACATACAACTTTTGGGTCCCAAAGAAAAGTTGCATGAATTTGTTTTAAAACGCAAATCTATTCTACTTGCAATAAAAAAAACTTGCAGTGTGATTGCACAACAAAGATGAAAAAGTAACTCCATATAGGACTCGCCTGAGTCCACACATTGCATACCACAGCACATTAGCTTGTCTTTTCATGGCTTTATTGATTCAATTAACACCATGAAATACTTCTATTCTCACGATAACAACTATTAACATGGAATTCATCAGTGATTGTCAGCTCAAATTCAGTGAATAGGTGATATCATAAGTCATTTACAAGGTTGTTCACAATTATGTATCAGCGCTTCAATTGTCCTGAATGCTGCAGACTCTGACATCAAGCCTTAATCTCTTCATCTTGTTCACGGCCTGCGTCTCTCCATAGTTGGGCTCTAGTAGACCTGGCCAGTGCTTACCACTAATCCTAATCCACCTGGCACTGAACTGCACAATATTGTCTAGGTAGAAAACTGCACCAGATGGGTAGATAATTGCTCCAGACTGCTGGTATTTATATATCTGGCAACCTTACCAGACACAGGGGCTGCTAAGTCCGTTTCCTTTGTAAAGTGTGTTTGCATTACCCACCAATGTGAAAATGAAGTAGTGAGATGGATCCATGTCTTTAATCTGAAAGATCTCTTGTCAGCTGAGATATTTCACATGGGTGAATGAGCCAGGAATAAAGCCTTTGGGCCACTCAGTGACAATATCACACTGACGTCAGAAGATCCCTCTGTTCCTTGATTCTGGCCAAAATCTAGTCCAACTGTTTAAAACATTTAGTATGGCCGGCGAGCGAAACGCAGAAAACGCTCCGTTCTCTGTATACATAATAGATGGTTGTCTCTAACAATACATTTACCCTCTTTAACCTGAAAATTATTTTCAATTATCAATATTACAAGAATACACTGCATGCCTTGTCAAAGTAATGTAATGTGTTTTGGGTCTAATTTTAACAGTTGCAATTGAAAGGCATTTCCTCACGTGTTTGTGTTACAAATGTAGGTTAAGTTGGTCTCTATACATGACCTAAATACATGGACATGTACATCAGGCTTCTGGGTCAACACTTGAGAAGAGACGAAATGTGCAACCAGCCCTTGAGAACAGCAGCCGAGGCTATTGTCTGTTTTGTGTTTAAACGTTTTCCAAATGTTCTGTTAATTTTCAATCGTTCATGGTTTGCGTCATAGAGAAGCGTTACAGCAGATTGCAGCATTCACAATTCACAAAAGGGGATTTTGCTATACTTGTGATCCGTTCAGGGGGACACAAAAGGGAGACGTAGTCGTCACGTTCACTCCCACAGGTCTTTGGTTTACCTTTAACAAGCCCATTATACCTAGCTACTGTGCAAAGATTAGCCGGCCAAACCAGATGATCACTAAGAACGAAGAATCAGGGAGGATCAGAGCAATGTGGACCATCTCAACAAGTAGCCATGTCAGGGTCGCTCAGTAAGCCCATTGCTGGGGTATGACGTCTTTAATTAGACTGTTAAAAGGATCAGGATTAGCTTGAAGGAGTACAAGGCAATGCTAGTTAGTTAGACTGGGAGCAGGACAGCTGCTACGGCAACCCTGTGAAGGAAGTGACATGCCCTCTCAATCCCCTCGTGCTGTATGTAGGTCAGTCCCACATCGAATGTTGGTCATTCAATAAATGTAAACTTCACAAGGTCTGGAATCCTTCAACATAGCCATCAAGCGATATTGACGAGATTTCCTTGCATCTTATTGTGTCTTTTTCTTTTCCCACAGCAAAGAGAACCCCAAACAAGCGACAAGAGTCACAGCAAGTAAGTGTCAAATCTGGTGTGATAGGTCTGATTCAATCATGCTTGTTTTGATGTTGTAGTGTTGGATAGGTCGTCCTGACAAAGGCATGCCATTCTTAATGCTGCAGACCTCTATATTTCATGGTAATACAAACTCATCTTGTGTGCAAAGTGTTGGTGTTATCCATGCACTTAAGTAGCAATACAGATCTTTGGCTATATTAAGGCCCTTTGAGAAAAATACCGAAAAAATCTTGGAGAAATTCCTCCGAGTTATATGATGTAACACATTTATAAACAATGAAAGAGACTACCGTAACTGCTGATGAGTCACTGCGATGACGCAAAACAACTGGAAATAGAGAGGAGCCTGAGCACTGAGGTGTGTGCAGGATCTATTTGTGATTACGTGTGTGTGTCGGGAGCACGCATGTGTGAAATCGGCTGAACTTTTATGATTATGTTGCAATCTGCACTGCAGCAGTGGAATTCAGCTTAATACATACACTGATATAATTTTTCAGGCTGCAATGTGCTGTGCATGTGTGTTTTCAGGTCAAGATGGTGGGTTCGGCTTAGAAAGTGAAGAGGTTGTTTTGGCGCCTGAAGATGAAAACCCACTCAGGAGAATACTGCAGGTACACACACATGGCATTTCTATCTCACCATCTCCATCACTGTGTCTTATTCCGTGCATACACACACACACCCACCAGCATGCATGGAAACAGAACACAGCAATCTCACTCTGCCACACTGTGTGACCTTGGATGTCGGAATGTTGTTGGTCTCACATTCACCCGAGGAAAAACATCATTGCAACGCACACACACACAGGGACACTCTGAATGAAAATTTTATGAAACCATATGCTGTATCGGCTGATGCATCCTGGCTTGCTTACATCTGTTTCATATGGATTAAAGGATTCCTTGCAGCAAGCTCTCATAAACTGTTGTATTCAGTATAGTAATGTTCAAAGCCTTCGGAAATTGCTGGATCTGTAGAGCTTTAGTCTCCCAGTAATTGATCGAATTTGCGACTCTAAACAAATAAAGAACAAAAACTCCCTTCCCATTCACAGTGAATGTCACTTAACATGTCTTGTAAAATAGTGCTGGATTAGCACAAATGCCCTCCAATGAGATGTGGCCTCTGAGCGAAGAGATTAAAAAGCTAGAGGAAGCAGTTTCTATCTGCACAGCGCAGCCGATGTGGTCCAACAGCTACCAAGCCAACAAATGCAAATTCAGGAGTCTGTTTTCTAGGCAAAGCGCAAATTCAGTGGTGGGTGGAACACTGAATATTACTGACACATTGTGGTCAGAAGATCGAGCTTGAAGGAAAGGAACATTTGTGTTATTGCCTTTTAAAATAATTAAAATATCCCAGCATGCACAAGCGGGGATACATTTGCATTAAAGCAAGGCTCACTTTGGATCAGCCGCATATAATAAATGAAGAGCTGCAATATGATCCACATTGACCGATGTCACGTGACTGACTGTGGTTGCATCTACTGAGGAGCAGGATAACGGTGCTCTAGTTCTGGAGCTCGATCCTCCATTGTATGTTTTTATCTGAAAATGTAGTTCCCCAACATTCCACGTGTATCATTTTCGAACGAATATTTACACATTTTGGTCATTCTAACTCTAAGGAGCACGATCAGTAAAGCCTTCGGGGCACACACCTTTTTTTTTTTTATCAGCCACATCATTTAAAGTATGCAGCACCAGAAATGAGTCACAGCTTGTGTCTCAGAGTTACAGTCTGATCACCCTCTAGAGGACAGTCAAAGAATGCAACACTGCTGCTGCTGCTTGTCTTTTATTCTCCAGTTTACTGCAGTTTTTTTTTCCACCTGTGCTCATTTCCTTTCTTCCTGGTTGCAGCCTTTCGGGTGGCATCAGCCAGGGATGTCTCACAGTAAGAGGAAGCTGCTCCAGTCTCTGATGGGGCCTTATGGCCCTCTGAGTGTGTCTTACAACGGGAAGACCTGCATTCTGTTCAAGGCAAAGCGACTGGCAATCCGCTACAGGAACCAAACCTTTATTGATCTGACTGAGAGAGTCTTCAACCCCAACTTACCTGTGGACACTAAGGGTTCCATCTGCACTAAGGAGAAAGCTACGTAAGTCAAAACAAATAGGTCTTCGTCAGAATAACAGTCACATAACGACTTTCATGCGCAATTATTTTGTTTTCCTTTATCATATTATTAGAAATCTCACACACAAACATACACAGTCACAGCATAGGGTCGCCACTGCTTGTATTATTAGACAATGAAACAAATACACAACCTGCATATTTCATACTAGCCTTTATAAAACTACAGAGCATGTTAGCCTGGAATTCTGGAGTGTCGGCTTTCTACCTGTTAGATTTCCAGCTAGCTAGCGTTAATAATAGCCAGTTTGCAAAACCTAACTTCAGCTCATCGGCCATGAAGAAAAGTTGGCACCTCGGTGTGGCTTTTCTTCAGCGAGAAACTTTTTCTATCTTAGTCGTGTTCCTCTTTTTGAACACTTGGAATTGGTACTGGTGTGAAGCTGGGTGCCTACCATCAAACTCAGGCCTTTTTTCTATTTTTCCACACTAACTGGCAACTAGGAAGACTATCAGTGATGATACAAAGATACCATATGATAGCGATATTGTTACACTGTTGGCTCACAAGCCTCGGGAGAAGCAGGAAGCCAATGGAAGAGAACTTGCACAGCGCTAAACAAAACGGATTAATACACCATAATTTGTGATAATTTGGAAATACTTTTATTCTGTACCTCTCTCAAAGCTCTGTGGACATATTGTTTGTGTTGTTAAATGATTTGTCTACATCAGCAACGCCTTTGAACTGTGTTACTGTGTTCCACCTCCACAGGCTTTCATTAAGGTTTGGTGATGTGGAGGACTTGCGAGGTCTAGTAATCAGGTAAAATGTATATTCTTACTTCAAATGGTTTAACCAATCAACGTCTTACAAATGCAACCTAAATTTATTCCCCCAGCATCATGAGTTTTCCATTCTGTTCTGAGATACACAGGATATATGACTTTTATGCAAACATGTGGATCGTGAGTGTAACTAACGTGTGTGTGTCTCTTTCACTAGGCTTCAGATGTCAAACACTTTTTATGAGGCAGCTGGTCAAAACTGGTTTACACTAGACAGTGTTCACATCCACTACAACTGGACCCAGGAGGCCACATTCAACGCCAGTGAGGTCTACGCTCCTGCCACTTCATCCTACCATTGCCAGCACGTCAGCAGTCTGCATAAATATGACACCCTGCTAGTGCCCAGCTCCCACACTGACACATCAGCTAACTGGCACATCACTTTCACTGATTTCCAGGTACACTATAGTAGAAATGGCTAATATCTGCACTTTCACTGTTATATCATCCTCCTGTGTCCTTCATGTGTGCATGTGTCTCTGTGTTTGCCAGCCATTTCTTCTGTTCTGCCTGTTTGGCTGTCACTCAGTCTTTCTGTACACTGTCTGGTTAGCAATACCCTAGGCTGTCTTGACCTTCTCATTTAACTGTGTCCCTGTGCCTGGTAAGCCCAGTATAAGAGCCTCTTTAGTTCATCCTAATCTGATCTTTTCCGCCTCCCCTCTGCTCTTTCAGATCCAGGCCTTCAATGTGCAGTCAGACAAGTTTGCATCGGCCAGTGACTGTGCCACGTTTCTGACGCCAGCAATACTAATGGGCTTGGTGACATCTTTGATCCTACTTCTGGTGTTGGCCTATGCCCTGCACATGGTGGTACACCTCAAGCACATCGACCGCTATGAGGAGCACAAAGCCACCGTCTACTTTCCCCGTAGTCCAGAGGCCGAGTTGCCAGACAAGAACAGCCTTTGAAGGAAGGAGGACAGCCAGGGGACGACAAGGGGCGAGAGAGTGAGAGAGAAAAAGCGAGGCTGAGGCGGAGTGCAAGTGAAGATGGAAAAAGTATCCTCCACTGAATCTTTCTTTCACAAAATGACAACTTTGCCTGTTCATATGAAAACCTTGTAAGTCTTAGCTACTTTAAGTAAATGCAGACCGTGGTTGGATACTTTTTCTTCTTTCGCCAGTGACGTGCATCTTGGCATCCATGTTTTGAAAAACATCTCTGGATGCTCAAGCCTCTCCCGGAGATTGTTCATGATCCAAATGTCAAAGGTCAAGGAATCCCCGGGGCCCTGAAGGGCAAATGCGTATGCAGGCCTTTACCCCAGCCAGCCATTAAATCCACAACTGTAGCTAATACAGCTAACGTCAGATGCTTCTGATTAAATGTATGCATTACATGGGTCACACGTGTCATATTACAAGCTTCCGTCACACATTGTCTTTCCAGCTTTCATTACAGTATCTTTTGTCTAATACTGATGCAAGAAATATATACTTCAAACAGACAGTTATATTGCTGAAATAGTCGGATTAGCTGCATGACAAAAAAGGCTGATCTCTCTGGGCTAGCACAGTGTTTCCTAATAGTCTGGATTGTGGAAGATCTTGCATGAGTTGCAGTTTAAAAAAAAAATCAAATGTGGCACACTGTAGAAGGAGCTTAAAAAAGCTTGAATGTAAGACCAGATAAATATCAGGAAATACTGGTCTGGCATCTGGCTGGAGTGAATGGACCAGCAATACTGGCCCTTCAGAGCCTTTGGCGTCTCTCACCCCACCCCTGAACAAGACTGCTGCTTGGGACTCAACTGTGAAATGGCCTTTTACAGACCAGCCAGACAAAGGGGGTTCTACAAACTAGCACAAAATTGGTTAGTTGCGAAGGCACTAACAAAAAACTTTCAAAGACAATACGTGGAACTATGCTGCATAAGCCGGCCCGTCTGAGGCTAATGCAGGAATGCGGATCTTGGGATGACTTGGCTCTCTGAGAGTCAAGTGTTAGGACAAGGGAGGCCATGGGTCCTCTATCCACAAGACTGGGTTTGACTGCCAAAGTGAAGCTATAAAAAGGAGTTGCCATAAAATATGGTGGGAGTAAGACAATGTGAAAATGAAAGCGAAGCGTTACAGCTATGTACAAAACAAAAACACATCCATGTACAGAAGTGTCACTCTCCGGAGGTCTTTCTTTTTTTTTTTATATACGATGTAATCATGAACTACTATTAGAAACAGGAAGACTATGCTAATCCTCATAACCAAAAGGATATACAAAGCTGTAGATACATTTAGATCTCTATACGATCATAGCTGTTTACTATCATTGACTATTGCACAACTAATAAACATAAGAACAAGTAAGACATTGTGCTATGAGGATTGGTGAAAGTATCAATGCATATCCTATGATTTTTTCTACAAACTATTAACATATTACACCGTCTGTCTACTTGTTTTAAGCTGGGCCAGACAATGTTAAGTCCAGTTTCATCTAACTGTAAATTACAGTACAGATTCCTACCATAGAAGGACGATACCATGGAATGCCGTCCACCTACTGGGACTTATAGATGCCATTATTATGCCAGAAGCCACACTAGCAGCAGTCACAGCATCAGTGAAGTCATTACTACTGATAAAAAAAGACTCAGCATGACAGTAATTAGATATCTTAACATTCGATATGGCAGTTCTGTCAATCTGTAGCAGTGTGAAATGTGTTCTTTGGTCATAAATGTATCCTACAAACTATGAAACGAGTGGAGGCGGTTTGTCCACGGACCAACTGACGAAGATTGAACAATAAATAATATTCAGAGGAAAAGGTGTGCTTTGTTCATATGCGTGGGATTGCATACATTCTCCTCATTTTAAAAAAAGATGAAACTAAACAACAAAGATCATACCAGCATGAGATCTGGGGAAAAGGGAAGTACTATTCAAGTATTTAGTCTGACTCAGATGTGCTAGAATTCATGAAAGCACAAACACTCAATTATTGAAATGTTCATTTCCTAATTTTCTTTTCAGCTGTCAAAGCTCAATCTTTATCAATATCACAAAGAGTAAACTGGACTGGACTGGACTAGTTAAAACACAATCCAGCAACAGAGGCCAATTAGTCATTATGTGACTTGAGTTTATTGTCTTGATAATTGTGTTGTACCATGACATCTAGTGGCCACAAGTGGTCTAAGCATATGACCTAATTACCTACAGGTAATTCTAAGGTTAATTGTCAGTAGATTCCTTGCTGATCAGCTACCTCCTGGTGGCAATCACCTGGTTTGTTGAAATTTGTAGTTGGGTGTGTGACCCGGGTCAGGACAGTCCCTCTGATCTGCCCCGTAAAACTATAGCACACAACCCATAGGGAAATGATGCTGTGCTACTTTGTAAAATAACTGTTGTGCAACAGCATGCATGTGCAGAGACAGTGACTTTGGGTGATCTGGCACTTTGATGCCCAAATTGTCTGTGTGTGTGTGCCCTGCAGGCCTATAGACCATTTTATGGCCGACGTAGTGATTGCTCACAGCATTAGCTGGAGAGTACAGGAAGAATGGAGGGAAGTGCTAATCAACAGAGTAGATGGCTACATAATTTACTGAAGATACAATCTGTGTTAAATTCTGTTTCCAGACTTAAAAGCAGGTTTTGATTAAATAATAGTTTATTTTAAAACAAAACAAATGATGGCAGGAATCAAATAAAACCAAGGCCGATAAAGTCACTCACAGAATAAGACAAGGAAACTGGGGAGACACATGCGGACTGTTACCTTAAAATACAAACTGAATAGACAAGGTAATTAGACAGGTGGGAGAACGCCAGGGCAGGAACGGGCTGATTGGCTGACGAGACACAGGTGACATCAATAACAAAGAGCGGGAAAAAAAAGACAGGAAGTAAAACACAGGACAATGACAAAAGACAGGTACATATAAAACAAAACGAAACCAGCAACAAAAGATCTGAACACAAAACATAATATGAACTCTCTGAAGTGGCCACATGCAGAAAGCATGAAACAGTTCAAAGCTTAATCTCAAAAACCCACCACATATTCAAAAGCAAAAGTATTAAAGTCCAGGCAGGACTGCGGCAATCTCACAAATGCTCTCGTTTGTAAAGTTAGCGCACACATTTAAAAGTTAATGGTTGACAATCCCTTTCAAATAAGACATACAGTACAGGGTAAGAAACGTACCATGTTAGTGCAGATCGGTGTCCAGATGAAGCCTTTTGTTTTGTTTCCCGATAACCCAAGTCAGATACATGGTTGTCTTCTCTGCTTGCCGCTAACGTTATTGACCAGCCGGCTAGCTTGACCTCAGGCAGAACTTCGGATTGGACGGCAGGAACTCATCTGTTAAATCGTTGTATTTGAAGTCCAGTAACGTAACGACCATTCAGTTCTGGACATAGTTGTAGATACCCTCAGTTTCTCTTTACTATGCACACTTGGTTTATCTATCAGTCAGGTGTAAGTGTCTGGTCATTCCACCGCAGGTAATCCTGTCAGATCGTCCAGCCAATGATTGAGCGTGAACATCTTTCAAATAACACTCGCTGTCCTGCAGAGTAAGTGACGGTAAGTAACATATATAGAAAATGTTTTCTTTTCTTTAGCCATTGTTAAAAAACAAGCCAACAAACTTGTTAGCTAGTGTTGGCTAACATATTCAGCGACCTATTTCGTCTCTAACTAAGCCCCGCCCACAAAGAGTCGTAATGTTTACTAACAGTAAAGCGGTCTGTATACCAACTGGCCACTTCATTAGGTACAGCTGTAGAATGTAAGACAATCCAATACAACTTTGCCTTTTACAGAGTTCGTAATTGACCTGTTTTGTGACACTGACAGAAAGGTAATAATTTATGTTTATGTGACCAAATGGACACTAATAATACTTTTGGTTAAGTCAAAAGGGACAACGCCACTCTCTTTAAAGGGGAGAGACCCTGACAAACTATATACTTATTGTTGTAACCAAATATTCCCCCACAGGTTAGACAGGACGGACAG
>CAAKHC010010400.1:40065-54765 GCA_901007825.1 Macroramphosus scolopax | reverse complement strand
CAGTAAAGCGGTCTGTATACCAACTGGCCACTTCATTAGGTACAGCTGTAGAATGTAAGACAATCCAATACAACTTTGCCTTTTACAGAGTTCGTAATTGACCTGTTTTGTGACACTGACAGAAAGGTAATAATTTATGTTTATTATTGAGGTTATTGGTTTAGCATTGCCTTAAAAGATAAACCAAATCAGTTATGTGAATAACTATGAATAAAATGAGAATAATTGGTCTTTAAAATTCGGTTTTGACATCTCTGATGGATTCCTGATGGGCCTCAATTGTTTGTTGGTATAGAACATATGTAGCGCCTCAGCCCATATATGTGGTGCTAAATGACGCGTAAACAAACATAAATACATCAAAGTAAACCAAAGAAACTTAACCTTGTATTTCCTACAGGGTTACACATACAAAATATATTTGCTTAATATTGTAATTTTGAAATAATTCCACTAGAGGTCAGCATAGTAATGCATTTAGGAGTGGGAATTGTAGCAGGCAAATAACCTGAATTTTCTGTAAAACGTTTCTTTCACAAAACTGGTGGTTGAATATGGTGACATTCCTCCAATCACACGGACAGGATACTGAGGGGAGCTTTTATAAATGCATGTTTTAAAATAGCACTGTAAATGTAATAAGTGCATATTTTTTTGTCCCTTACCTAATGAATATTTTTTCTGTGAGATAAATAGTTTAAATAAGATTCACACAGTTACTGAAAGATGTTTCTTTGAACTGATATCTAAAGGCCTTGTATTGAATCTTTCGCCCATGTAGAGTTGTCTGAAACTCTCAGACTGTGCGTGATTTCACTTAACATCCTCTGGATGTCAGTGTTTGAGTTCTTGTCAGCTGCCTCTGGATATGTTGTAACTTAATATCACAAAAAATATAGCACACAGATATACATCTATTGTGATTGTACTGTTAATTGTTTCATTGTGGAAGCAAAAAAGTAAAGATTGAATTCAAAGGGTTATTTTCCAACATGAAAGAACAAAAACTCCACTTCCAATTGATCAACCAATTTACAAAACGATTCCTGGAGTGATAAAGTAGATTCATTGGCAGCTTTGGACGGCAGGAGCAAAGATTATTTGTGATGACCAAACTTTTCTTTACTTTTCCGTGCTCCATAGTTGCCTCTTTTTCTGAGACATGAATAGAGGAGTCCTGTTTAGTGTTTGTTGTTAATCTCTCCCTGTGCAGAACTCCAGAGTGAGGATCCTCCGAGTGCTCAAAGCTGGGGATTTTGGACTTTGTGGCCGCAGCCTGTGCAGAGACAGATAGGCCTGCCTGTTTTATATGTAAAGCTGCCGGCCAGAAAGCACCGGCCTGCAGGGTACTCCGCACAACTCCTTTGTTGCAGCCAAACTGTGGCGGGGTCCCACTGTCTAAGCTGCTTTGCATTCTGGGAGCACGAGAGAAGGGAAGGACATCAATGCTGGTAGGTGGGTTGTGTTGGACCATGTCAGGAATCAGTGTTCACATGCTCTTTACATAGCTTGCTTGGCCCAGCATTCTGTTTATAATATAATCCCAGCTGTAGACCAAACTCCACTCTCCCTCTTTAACTTTCAACCTTATCTATTCTTCATTTCCCTTTTTAAGTTTCTTGTCTGGTGTGTCCACAGTGGTAAATAGTTAGAGATAATATTGCTCATTATTCTGCACTGTCAATCACTGATTTGGCCCAATGGGACACTTTGATGTGTGTTGGGACTTGGTGAGTCGACTATTAATTGAACATCACAGTCTAGCCAATCACAGCCTGTGAGTTCCTCATCCTCTATCAGCACAGCCGCAATGAATGGCCTAATTTTAGCCTCTTAGGCATGTTATCATTACAAATGAGTTGGTTATCAACAGTCGAGGCTATGGGGATTATACAAATAAACAGTCCAAGGGTGGATCAGAGGAGTTCCACGTTGTGCTTCTCAATGCTAACATGTGCCTGGTTGTTTAATGACTATGAGTATTTTGTTTTATTTATTATAGAAAAACTTCTGATGCTGAGAACATTTACACCTTCATCAATGAATGTTGAAAGAGTCTGCATATCCACCGGAGATTGAATGGAGAGGGAATTTAAAAAAAAGGATGGGCTATCGGGTTCTACTCGGACTCACTGTAATTTCCTATAACAGGGGGCATGCCTCTTGTTTCCTCAGCAAACTGTTTGACTCTGAAGAATGATTTGAAAAATATACATTTTGATAAGGTGCACTGAGTCAGGGCCAATGAAACACTATAAAAGAGAAAAGGAGATTGCTTATCTGAAAGAAACTCATGATGGCGGGAAGCAGAAAAAAACAAGAGAACAGACAGAGAATAATGAGGGTAAGGAAAAGACTTGTAACAGCAAGGTGTTTTTTCTTTAATTGAAGTGGCGGGGGATTGTAAAATGGAATATGACGCTTTGGGCAAATCAATTGTGAACATGTTGTGAATGTGGAGCACTTATTGCCGTTTTTAATCTGCGACACAAAATAATGCAAATATCACAGGCGTCTGCTCTGCCTGCTATTATTTCTCCCCATAATGAAGCCGCCTCTTCCATCAAGACTTTTCTTTCAGGCAATCAGAGAGCTGCTCGATTCATTTCACTCTGTTCGCATGAAGATGGGAAAGAAAATTGACAAGTTTACTGCCTAATACAAAAGTTTGACTATCCGCACAGATATATGTATTGTTTTTTCTTACAGTATTATAGCCCCGGACTTCCCTCGGCCAAATCAATCACGCTCTCGTTTCTTGTTTCAACACTCGTTCCCACTCTTCTATTTTTAGTCGGAGCGTCTTTAATTATGCATGTTGTCATAGTGCTTTTAGTATTACTGTC
Source organism: Macroramphosus scolopax (assembly GCA_901007825.1). Lineage (NCBI taxonomy): Eukaryota > Metazoa > Chordata > Actinopteri > Syngnathiformes > Centriscidae > Macroramphosus > Macroramphosus scolopax. Next base: position 51,919 of record CAAKHC010010400.1, on the reverse strand, counting down.
ATTTAAGGAGACGTGAGTGTTTGTGTGTATATCCCTCACACACACAAACAGCACAATCCCCGCTTTCCTCTTTGTTTACCTGGCTAGCTTTGTGAGCACAATCCAAGTGCGAGGGCACGGCGTAGAATGTAATCCATGTGATGCTTTGGGAGTCCAGCACGGCAGACATGACAGTGTTGAACAAGCAGAAAAGGAGCCAGACTACATGGATGATCATGCACGACACAAAAAAGAGAGACTACATCTGGCCTCTTGTGAGACCGGATGTGGGGCTGCGCAATTCGACCAACCTCATGTAGGTCTTCTATATCCAAATAACGATGCATCTCACATTATAAAACATTGTCTGTACGTTCACACTGTAAGTAACATTGCAGTTGCATTCCCTCACAAGATTTTCAAGGGAGCCATGTGAGTTTTTCACCAGTGCGGCACACTGATTTCCAAGTAGACACGCACCTCTAAACACCAGATTATACGGTCCGACAAATCTTCCTCCTTACCTCTGTCATACTGTGCTCCCGTTTCTTTCAATTTATCGCCCTGTCTTTCCCCACCGTCCTCTTCCCCGTTTATTCTTTAGTCTTTTAAAAGCAGACGGCCTGCCCCTGTCTCTTCCATTGTCTCCGTGTCCTCCTGTCACCTGTGCTCTTCAGGCCGTTTGTTTCTGCCATCTAAACGTACGCCCTTGTTTTATGGCTCCGCCTATAGACTTCTGCTTCTTTCACCTCCTCTCTGACCGCCTCCATCCCGTCTCAACCGGGGGCTGCATTGTTTGGATATATGACCTAATTACTTGGCTAATTAATGTTCTTGTAGCTGCCACGTATTTCAGCGGCGGGGAACTATAACCGGTCGTTTCTACAGTCGACGTGAAGGTCATGGTCAGTGCGACTGATAGCTAAACATCCACTCTTTGTGCTCACAGGCAAAAGTACAATTACAGATAAAAGCAAATTAGTGTCGAGTTTTTTGGAGGTAACGTGCCAGCTGCCAGTATGTCTTAGAGTCATGACGTCCTTACCTCTTAACGGTTGTACAATGGGTCCCCACAGTTCCCTTGGGCGTATTATGTCTTTCTTCTGCTTTTATATAAGTAGCTTCTGAATCTTATCTCTGGCTAAAGGAAATGAGTGGTGTATAATTGCTATTCAACACAATTATGTTCTCTTATATGCATCCCATTCTGTAGGATTTTGTTCAATGTCAAATTAATCTTCGGGGTCCTTCTTTACGAAAGCCTGACGCATTCCCTCCTCTTCTACTGTTTTCACAGGATATCTTGCCCTTTTCAATTTGAATGCACTTTTGCTGAATGAGCTGTTTCTTTCTTCAACAATTCTTCAGAATATACTAAATGCAGGACTGTGCAGGTCTGCCTGACATACAGGAGGTATAAAGTCTTTACTCTTGGGTCACTTTAGTTTCCGAGAGGTGTTGATCAGCGTTTGTATACGTAATTATATGAAATAGGTTTTATATCTGAAATCTCCCTTAATAATGTCTCACAGCAATTCCAAAATATCCAGTGAGTCCAAATTACCTTGATGTTGATTACCTTGAAAGCACTTGCTGAAAAAAGAATGCAGGACATGAAAGTACCAATCAAAACACAGCTTAACCCTTGTAATGTGTTTACATATTGGAGCCTCATTATACAGTAAATCTGTGAGTGAGTGAGTGACTGAGTGAGTGAGTGAGTGAGTGAGCGACACATTCATGGAAAAATTGTATAGTTGCATCATTTTTAGTTTTTGTAAAAATGTAATGAGACGTGTCATCTTGACCAGAGCGCCTCACGAGGGTTAAATCACTTTGGCTTTGAAGCAAAAAGTTGTTTGATTGAATAACTACTCAATTAGGTTCAGTCAAGTGCAGAAATGAAAAGTTCAACATAAAATCATTAATTTAGGTGCCATAAAATATATAATAATTTGAATAAAGGTGCTGGGGAGGATGTTGGGCCCTGAGCAGCTGCTATCTCTAGGCTGCTTGTGCCTTAGGCAAGCCGTGCACATATTCTTAGAGAAGATGGCAACATTAGCCGTGATAGATGGTCCCTTGAACTTTTTTTCAGGTCTCCTCTGTAGAGTCACTTCTGTTGCAGATCCCAGGTCAGCCCAACACTTGAGCCTTAAGTAAAGGTTTACATTAAATCAAACCAAGCTCTTTCAACCACTAGCGCATTTCATTAGCGACATTGATGCAACACCTTTATCATAGGATATGATATTTTTACTGTTTTTTTCTCACATTACAATGCTAACAAATATGAATCAAAGACAAAATCGCTGACCAATCAGAGGAGACCCGGTGGTAGAAGCCTCTTCCCTTTTTCAACGGGGGCCTTTCTGAACTATAATTTGTCTTAGTATGGATGAAAGTGTGGATTTTAGATTTAATACACAAAGTAAATATGACTACTTAGCAGGAAACACTTTCTTACTCTTTCTCAATATGTTCAAAATGGTATTCAAACATCCACAGCGATTCTGTGTAGAAGAGATTCCAGTCTGTAAAATTAGGCTATTCACCAGCAGGAGAGGAGTCTCTTAAGTGTTCAAATCAATGTCGGATCATCTAATCATCTATTCAACCCAGTGTACTGTATGTTGACAGACACTATAGGGATGATTTTTCCCGAAAGCTTTAATTAACCTTCCTTGTCAAAGAGCGTTTCTTTTGGAGAAAAAAAATCAGCGTTGCCCTTGCCAAGATCTGCGAACACTTTCCAGTAAAGGAGGAGAGTAATCTTTTCATTTTCCCTGTCATGATTTCACTGGGGACAAACCAGGCATAAGCTCACCTCTCCCACAGTCGAGGCTACCACCGCCCCCTGCTGTTCACCACAACAAGCCTGTCGCAATTTATCCTTGTTTTCTGCAGCCATGAATCTACCGGCTATTTTGATCCGTGACAGTTTGAGTTCCACAGAAAGCTGGGTGCCGTCGAAACAAATGCAAAACGCTTTTTCTTCCCCGGTGCTGATGGAGAAATTTCTCTGGCATCTCATTATTAATTAAGTCAAAGGAGGTATTTCTGGAGCAAGGGGAGTTCTAAGCCTGGTAACAAAAAATTATTTATGGCTTGCTTTTGAATTTCCCAGGCACCAATGGGACTCGGCCCATCACTGTCCAAACGGATAAGAACAGTGTTGGTCACACACAGGCACCAGCTCCTGACTCTTATTATGAACCAACCAGCTTGGACAGAGTTGCTGTGACATAGCGAGAGCTTAGAGTATCACATATGACAACTTTGTGACCTAGCCAGTGATTGGATGTTTTCTATACCTGTAGAATAGACCAGTAGCAGGCAGTAATTTGGGTCCTCATGGGTGCAATTCCCTGGAAATCTACATGTATGAATCATAATCTATTACAGAAAGAAAAACTTGGAAAATGGCCAGCCTTGAATTGTATAAAATCTATTTGGAAACTAATTTTAGTATCAACATATCCAGTTCAATCATGCCAAGACACCAAGCACCTTCTGCACTACTGATCCTTTATTCTGTACTGGTTGACCTTGGTGCTAATGAGCTGGCGGGGATACAGAATAGCTTGTAGCGGCGAGGTCAAACCAGGGACACCAACAGGAGAGGAAACAACGCCATACTGATGAAGCTCTCCATCTCTCATTCCTGTATAGCTTCTACGATAGCCTTTAACGAAAGGCTGTAGATTTGTTCAGCGTTATTTGGTAGACCCTAAAGAGATGTGAAGGGCATCTAAGTCATATAAAGACATCGGGACAAAGAATAACAGAGAACCTGTTAGCTGCTGAATGCAGCTGTGGACTGAATGCTTGTTACAGTTGTTTTACATACGTACAGTTTACACAAGACTGCAGTTGTGCAGCTGCTGATGACTTAAGGGCTTTATATTGAAATGATATTTGATAATTTTTTTCAAACATAAAATGAAATCATACTTCCATATGTTATTCTCAAATTCAGCGTATTTGCACACATTTTTGGTCGGACATCAAGGGACAACTGGAGAACAGGAAAAAAAAAACTTGATGTACCAAAAATTCTCTTTCAATTAAAATATATATTGCAAAAAAAAAGAAGTTACTTGGCATCACTTGTGTCCTATTTAAAGCTGCAGAGTATGAATGAACGCCATCACTATTGGACGGGAAACAAACTGCAGTATTAAAGTTGTTAGGATGATTCTTTTTTTTCTGTGCCGTGATTGTAGGTTCGGCCCAGTAACCACCGGCGTGCTCTCCAAAAATCAGGTGTTATTAGAGCATTCAGAAACTGAGAAAATGGAGGGTTCGAGGAAAAACAAGAGGTCGTGGGTGTGTGAAGATGGAGAGGTGGACTGGGTCATTAGTCTTTGATGTTTTTTCCCTCTGATGGGGCCTATGACGAATTCTCCACTTTGTTTTTACATGAATGTGAGTGTGTGCAGGGCTGTTTAACTGATTATTATATAAATAATTCTAAAAATGATTAGATGCTGCACATTCAAGGTAGACTATGCTGTGTTCAAAGAATCCTTTGGGTCTTGACATTAGGCATCATAATGGATGATGTTTTGGTCAGTTCAAATTGAGAAATATTAGGTTTATTTTCCAAAGAGTTGTAGTCAGATTAGTGGGGTCAGTTCAAGGCCGAAGCCTTACGTTGACGCTTTATATTTATAATCACCACTTACTTCTTTGCGTTCATGCGTGAAAACTCTAATACTGGTTAATGGTAAATAATGACCTGGCATGGAAACAAGATGAGATCTGGACAGGACAACCAAAGGACATGATGCAAAAATGTAGTTTAAAAAAAAAACTCCCTGCTTTGACTCTTTCTGTTGTATAGGCCCGACTCAAAAAGAATAATGTAGATCATTTCCTCCCAATTACTGGCTCATATGCAATCTGCTATTTTGTTGGCAAAATCATTGAAAAGCAGCTTTTAATCAGCTTCCCTCTCAATATCAAATGGGTCTTTTGACGAGTTTCAGCCAGGCTCTCGTGCTAATCACTGCTCTGAAACTGCTCATTAGGGTTTTAAATACAGATACAGGCAGAACATCAGTGATACTGGACATTAGAGTGGCCTTGGACACTATAGATCATAACTGTACTACTGCAAACCAGTTGATATGGATATTTAGTAGTGGGCCGATCTGGTGTTAAATACATTTGTTTGACTATCCAGATGTGCTTTGCAACAGTAAAGTGAAGGATTCATATCTTCTTTGGTTTGGTAGACTTCTCTACTTGTTTTCAATTTGATTATGCAGCAACTTTGTGCTGCTTTATTCAGTGAGGTTGTTTTAGAGCTTCAGCTTCTGCAGTCAGATCACTGGGAAAACCAGTGAACTGTTTTGCGGACCAGCTGTTTCACACTGATGTTCGACCCATGTTTGTCACAGTTCAAACTCCTCCAGCTTGAAAGATATCCCTATAAGAGACAGGGCCGACCTTCTGCAGCCGTGCAGATATGTTATTCACTCACTGTTGATCCTATCCTAGTGTTTGGCCAGAATCCTTCCAGCTCTATGTGAAACGCGATCCGTCACATGGGGTCCGTCGCCTGGGGGCTTTCATCCTCTTTCACCAGTCATATGCCCACACACTGCCGGTGCCACATCACTGCTGCAAAGTGCATTTAATTCACATTCCGGCAACATATCATCTGATCCTTCTCTCCTCCCCACAAGAAACTGGACACCCGTTTTCCCTCTGAGTCTTCTTACACTTTTTTTTTTTTTTTTTTACACAGTTTCTTCTCTTTTTTTTTATGTCAGCACTTTGGCAGAATCCTTGCTTCAGTGAACTGGGCATACAGTGCATGACTTGATCTGACATGAAAGCTAAAGGCTGGCTATTATAGCCCTGTATTAAAGCCCATGAGTGGAGGGAGGGTGGGGGTCAGATCAGAAGCGTGGCGTTATTCAACAACAACAATAACAGCATTCTCAGTAGCCAATCCTCAGATGCTGAGAGGAGAGAAAGAGTGAGATGGGGGGGAGAGAGAGAGAAATAGAGAGAGAGAGGGAGAGAGAGAGAGAGAGAGTCGCATCACAGGAGGTGTAGGCGTGCTCTCCTGCGCTGCATCGTTTGATGATCTCCCCCCTGAACCTCCACTCTTTACTCTCCGCAAGTGAAATCGGTGAAACAAATCGAGTGGACTTTTCCAATTTCCGTAGGAGTCGAGCTCGACTTTCCGCCGTACAGCAGAGCCGTGTGCACGGCGCCGGTCAGCCGGGGCACACCGCGGCACTTTGGAGAACTCCCCCAGCTGGGGATCCAGCCGTCCGCCAGGGCGCATCGCTCCGTCCGTCTAAACTCATGACTGTGCCAGTCTGTCAGCTTAGGTGACTTTTGATTTCCACGGTTTTTTTTTTTCTTCTTTTGCTTCTCTGGAAAAGGGGGGGAAACAATCACGGTGGCAGCATAAAACCCTGAACTCGCTCTGTGCGCGTAGGGAGGGAAATTTGACCCAAGATGCAGGTGGATCGCAGCTGTGTGGGTTTCAATGCGTGGTGTGCCTGTCTGCTGCTGCTGCTACTTTTCTCAACTCTGAGCACCAGGGTCACCGAGGTGGGAGGCTCCCACCAAAGCATCCCTCCATCGGTGTAAGTAGAAGCTATTTTACGGACAAGTGACTTGATTCTCAAAGCTTCAAAATGAATTCAAAGCACCCCAATTAAACGAGTCTACAAAACAGTATTTGATAGCCTTTTACAAAAATAAATAAATCTTGTGTCCTTAATTTTTTTTTTATCCACATTTCTATTTTACATCATATAAACATTCTGATTTTCAATATGGCTAAAGAAGAAAAGTTTTATCTTAACTGCTAAGTTGCAGTGTTCCTATCTGTGTAAACTGTGTGTGTGTGTGTGTGTGTGTGTTATGTACAGGGTGAAGCTCTGGGCTTCAGCGTTTGGTGGGGAGATGAAGTCCATCTCTGCAAAGTACTCTGGCTCCCAGCTGCTGCAGAAGGTTAGTACTTTTATTATCTGAATTTTTCTTTACCCCTTATAATGAAAAGAAACTATACGTAAAAATATGACAATTGTTGTTTGCACCACCCAAACCACAGACAGGGAAATGCACTCCATCTGTTTTGCATGTTTTTAAAGATGCTATAATGTTGTGCTGTTGTGGGTGAAGCAACAACTTCTTTAAAAGCTTTAATATCATTTTTAGAAAGGCTTTTAAAAAATTGCTATGTGGACATACGGCTTCCTGTGCGTGAGAAAGAGACTTGAGGGGAGTAATTTTAGGAGTTGAGAGAAATGTCACTCTGCATCTCTTAAACTGCAGGACGTGTGCTTTTTAGCCACTTGAGAGTGGGTAGTGCGCGTCGACAAGGTAGGCAGAGATTTAAAAGCTTATTCAGAAAATGTGGATTTTTAAATGAGTGTCCAATTCTCCAGCACTCCAGCAGATGCATCCACACACGTAGACCCAAGCTTGTCTAGCTATCTTAGTGAGGACATTCGCTGGCATGATGCACTCTCTAGCCCCCAACCGCCGCAACTACAAGTGCCCAACCACGACCCTTATTTAACCCAAACACATTTATATATCCTGAACCCTAAAACCAAGCAAAGGACTCATTGTCTCAAATGCCCTAACTATGGTCTAAACACACACTTCCTGGAGCAGTGTTTTTTCTTGGTCAAGCAACTGAATGTTCCCTCTCGTATTCATCTACCACTGCCAGTTGGCATCCCTCTACCTCTCTGCTTTGTGTTAATGCAACACTGGAGTGTGATGGAATGCAAATTTTCCAAATGGAGGGTCAGTTGATGAAGCTTGACTTAAAAACTGTCTAATGGATCGCTGGTGGATAAAGGGCGAGAGCTGAAGCTGGGTGCCCAGGCACGATATCGCGCTTCAGGCCAGTTGTTCGCGACTCTTGTGAATTTCGGAGACTCACTGTGGTGTGAGGCTGCTGTTATGTGTCACACAGGCCAAACCAGAGATCTAACATGATGCACGATCCGGTTGTGTGTACACACACACACACACACGGACCACACACTGCATATGCACATGTGCAATCACATAGACACAGACAGGCCTCTGGATTTCATCAGCTATCGACAAGGCCGAGTAGTGGTGTTATCTTTCTGACAGGTTAAAAACTGTTCCCCCCTTCTCATCTTTTTCTGCCTCTAAAGAGAAGATAACCTCCCCACAGAGTGGCAACCTCTTTATAAAATGCAAATGAAAGCCGCAGGGTTAACTGAGCGAAGAAAGGACCAGAGACCTCCTTGTGGGAAAAATGTATGTTTCAACACCAATCTGGTGTTAAAGTGTTGTGCCTTTTTTTTTTTTTTTTTTTTGCTGCAAGAACGGTGTTACTCACTGTGCCCATGTGCTGGATCACTGAGGATCGACGGATGTGCAGGATATACTGTATAAGAGCACACATGCAATTCAAACACAGGCTGTGGCGCTATGTCACAGTGTCGTGTATGTTATTGTGTGTTTGGTACAGTCGGGCTGCTCCTCTCCATGAAGAGGGACCACAGATCCCCTGAGGGCACATGTGCTTTCAAAAAAGGTAGAAAGGATGAAGGATATACATTGTGGTACATAGAGCGGAGGATGATACTGGAGAGAAAAGACTCGTATGTGTTGATTCCCCTGGGCAGGGGACAGATGGAGTCAGTGTTTCTCCAGTTTCCTCCTGACCCCAGCGTAACAAAATTCCCTTGGAAATAACCTCACATAGATCCCTTTTATTGAATCATTAAGAAGGAAGTAAAGACGGACTGGAAGGTGAGAAATTACGCTTTTCTTGGTCTTATGACAATGCACAAATTTAAACTGTGCAACGCATCAATGCTTACAAGATTTTCTGCTTTGTGTTTATGTTTATGTTTTGTATTTTTGTCATTACGACATTTCTGCTCACACTCGTGTTCCATGTTAAAATGCCACAATGAGAAGCGTGATTAAACTTAAATAGTAACATAAATCCATGCCTGCACCACATAACTTTCTTGACACCACAGCTCCAAATAGCAGCTTATTTTCACATTTTTACAGATAATTCATATAGATGCTTTCAGTAGCTTTAGTCATATTGGACACAGGTTTCCAGGATCAAGTCTGAATGTGTTTCCAACGATGAATGACACTGCTAAAGTAGCAAGCAACCACTTGAATTTCAGACGGACTTATAATTCATAATTTAGTGTTAGTAACAGGTTCAAATGAGTTGAGCCTTGCAGCTGCTTTTGTTTTTGTTTTCATAGGCAAATCGTATATATTTCTCAATCCATCCAATCCCCAAACCAACTTCTTCCCTTTCCTCCCCTGTCCGGATTTGACCTCCCTCTATTCAACAGCCCGCTTCCTGCATCCATCGGAAACAGCTCTTGTTTCAAGGTTATATCAGTCAGGGCGTCTGTGTGTGTGTCTGTGTGTCTGTCTGTCCCTGAATAAAAAAACAAGCATGATCAATAACTCCTTTGTATTTTGCATGAAAACCAGATGTTCATCATTATACTTGCATGTTCACACAGAGTGCATATTTAATACGTTCACTGTGTATTGACACGCAGCCACACATCCGTGTGCCTCTGTTTTAGACACATTAAACATCTCCCACTGATAGTCAGAATTAGCGCCGTGTGTTTTACCCTCTTCACTGCTACTCCGTTGAAATCTTTAATTTCATGTGTCATTGAGCTTCCCGTCTATATGAGCCAGCCTGGCTGTGGTGGCTGCATCGCTGTGTGTATGTGTGATGTTGGCTGGACTGGTTTTCACCTCGCTGACGTTATGGCTTCCTGGAATCAAAATAGTGGGACATAATTCCACGCCGAAATGATCTCACTCCTCTCGGTAATGGAGATACAAGACAAATGATCGTTCTTTTGGGTTAGCCATCGCAGCTGTCTGAAAGTTATCCGTCTGCTTCCCTCTCTTTAAACGCATAGGCCGTATCCGAAGAATAGGCAGCAGGCGTATGTGATTGCAACGTGCGTGTGTTAAGTTAGCACACCTACTTAAAGCATGCTGAATCACACACACACACACACACACACACACACACTCCGCCTCTCTCACTCTCAAAAAGAGCAGAGGACGATAGGAAGGTGTAATGACATGTGACGAGTATGATGGAATCGATTTGCCTGGATGGGGGGAAAAGAGTGTGTGTGTGTGTGTGTGTGTGTGTGTGTACGGTCTCTGATACGGAGCGGTGCCATACCATCCTTCTTTACTACCACGCAGCTTAGCGCTGCAATCCACTGACATGTCTGCTGACAATATTCCTACAGAACGAAAAAAAAAAAAGAAGACTGAGTGGTTCCTCAAAAAGAAGCGGGGGATGAAAAATAAGTACCCGTGTTGAAGTCATGCAGTGACGTGAAGCGGTGAAAGCCTTAATGGCAGACACGCAGGGTACTCATGCGAGGTTTACGGAGTATAGAGGGAAAGAGTTATGTATCGCAATTTGCATTGCATATATTATTTCTACTCATTCCTCCATATTTCCACATTTTTAATAACTATTATGTCGTCCTGTCCTCTTTACTTCAATATTTGTGTTTTTCTTACCTCGTGCTTGTTTATGTTGAAGTTACTTCCTGTATTTATGTTGATTGTAAGCACCAATATACCAGGACAAATTCCTCGTGTTGGGATAAAACTTTACCTGGTAGGAAACCTGATTCTGAGAAGAATTATCACATGATGTCAAGTTATTTAAAAAAAAAAAAAAATTCCAATGTCAAGTTGAAATACAGCTATAAAATTTGGAAATCAACCACCATAAGCTTTGTAGCTGTCAAAATGTATTTTTCAGAAAATAAAATTTTTATCATGAAGGCTTTCATATACTTTTATTAATTCCAATAATCTATATGTCTTAATCTGCAGAAAGCAGTTTCTGTTTTTGTTCTCCATACACATTTCACACTGACTAGATTTAACAGCAACAAATGTTCTAATTCTGAACTGGAGATAATTATGAATTTTCCTTTTTTTTTTTTCTTCCCGCATTCATTTAAAGTGAATTACACATTTGAGAGACAACAATGGAAGAATGATTCTTGCTCCCGCTGTGGGGAACTGTGTTAGAAGCTGATTAGATGTTTTATATTTTCCACTCAGTACACATTATAATCAGCACTTCAAGTTTTAATTGATTTAGCGTTCAATACAAATATTCCATCATCATTCTTGGTGAAAAAAAAAAGAAATTGATTTAAGAGCTGTGTAATTCTTACTCAAATTACTCTCCACAAAAATATCTGAACGTTACATCAATGATCTTATTCTGTGTTTATGATATAGTGATGTTTGATATTAGAACGACTTCTGTGTTACCTTGGGGATCTATTGAGGACAGTAATTGAAATACTGAGGTCTTATATTCTCTACAGAAATACTCCCAAATTACATTTTTGGGGTGATTCTGTTCTATTATACAGACAATATATTTAAATGTGATAGTGACTCTTAGGTAATAAATACAACAATTCCAATATAGGGAATAATATTTCAAACAATAATGGGTTAATAAACATGACCGGAAACAGTTTTGGCTGGTGAATAATGTAATAAGGGGATGATGTTGAGCTGGAGATAACAACACCCGTGACCTGCTGTTTGCAGGCTGCCGTGTTTCTGCCTGGTTGAAAAAAAAGTACGATACTGATCAAATAATAGTTTTTCATTAGAGGTGAGAGGAAGTCGGCGGGTTATTAAATAGTCACATTTGTTTCAGTGTGTCAGGCTGCTAAGTTTTGAAAATCCTCATGGTCTCATCTCTTGTTCCTACAATGACTGATGCACTCTTTGCCCTCTATTTGCCTTACCCCCCCCCCCCCCCCCCCCCCCCCCCCCCCCCCCCTCCCCCCCCCTTGTT
>CAAKHC010010400.1:28666-39936 GCA_901007825.1 Macroramphosus scolopax | reverse complement strand
GTGTGTGTGTAAGTGAGAGAGAGTTAGCGGGTAAAGAAGGAGGATTGCCTTGCCACAGAGTTAATTACAGCGTTAGCAGGCGGGAGTGCAGCCTGTGCTGCTATCCTTTCATGTCCTAGCAGAGCAGCTTTAGCCAACACAGCCACTCACTCATACTGTAATTAGTGCGTTGTGGGTGAGAAAAGCATGCGAAAGCCACTGTGAATCAAACACCCCTGCCTTTACTTTGGAGAGATCAAGAGCAAAGAGCATGGGCCCTTTGCTACCGGATTAAAGAAGTTAGAGCACATCTGCTGATGCTGTGTTTGTGGGCTTAGAAAAATCAAGTGTCTTTTGATGACTTGTTTTGCAGCGTACCTCTTTGATTTATCCCCGACCTCTCTGTGGAAGCTCATGTGCCAGCGTGAAAAGTGTTTGATTTAATGGCTAATTTGTTGTTTAAGGAGCTTGATTTTTTCTTCTCAGCAGAGGTTTTTTCGCAGAAGATGCAAACATATGTTTGCATACAATGCAGCACCGTGTGGTTGCAGCCGTGCGGATGATGAATGCGAAACGCTGAAGATAAATATCCTCTGTCGTTTGTCATCGGCTGCTCAGGTGTGGCTCTGCAGATAAAGAGCATCTCACCGTGGCAACGCCGGACATTAATGGGCACACACTCATATTCAAGCATAGACACTCTGTGTCAGATTTCTGTAATTATGACAGATTGCTCACCTGGGATGCTCCAGAATAGATTGCATGCAGAGCTGGCTGAAGGGGCGGGACTAGTACTATTAAGCACATTAATGTGGGCAGCATTGTGTGAAGGACTGTCTGCGACTTGCTGCTGTCCACATCAATCATGCTGGCGGTGTTCTGGTGCAACCTGTGTGCCGTAGGTAAAGACGGCTCTTATAAAGCAATACACATAATTGAAGAATCATAAACATTATAGCTTCCGAATACGGTTTATAATTAAAGGTGAACTTGCACAGTAGCTACAGTATGTCTTCTTTCTTTCTTTCTGCATCCATTCGTTTTTTTGCACCCCTCAATTATTTTTCTCCTCTCCTGCCCCTCATTTCTCCTCTCCCTCCATCTCTTTGCTTAAATAATGGATAGAATGCAGCTACGGCACTAAAGAATACATGGGACGGGATCTTGGGACGGGCCTGTATTCGGTGCCCACCACCTCAAGGAGTAGTTCTGCTGGCCTAACACAATGCCCTGAACTCGCTGCCCTCCTGGAGGGGCCTCAATAGGTGTCCTAAGTCATCCACCTCCTCATCAACTTTGTTAGTGTACACTCACACAGACACATTCTTATTTGACTGTACTTTACGCAGCACCGCACTGCGCCCCATTTGCACAACACTTCTCGACTGTGAGAGTGTTGCCAAATCCAGCTCAGTGTGACAACCGCCCCTCCTTCTGATGACCTTCACCTGCACTTGCTATCATCTCACATCCACATGAACACAGCGGTGGAAGAATACAACCATGCATCAGCAGCAATGTGAGAAAACACATCAGCACAAATGCACTTTGGCCAGCCCTTCCTCGTTTTTCACTAAACAACCTCTGAACCAGGACAAAAAACTTTTTTAGCAGTTTTTCTTCCTTCCAGTTTGCCTTTGTATCTCGTTTACATATCATGTGCTGCAATGCATTTTTAGAGGCCTGGACTGGCTAATGAGGAGCTGACGCTGATGTAAAGGGGAGCACAGCGTAAGTCACAAACAATTACTTGAGCACAGAGGATCAGTGTAGATCAATGTTGAGCCTTATTGATTACATAATGTTGGCTTGTGCAGGAAACAGAGACAGACACTGTGTGGATAGTAAGAAGTCCACATTGCGTCCGCAGAGAGGAATTGTTCTTTCCAATCAAATGTAGCCTACTTTAAGCATTAATTTGACAATTTAAATTTATTTTTGGCTGTGGCTGGCTTTTAGGGTGCACAGGGATAAAATCTTCATTCATGCCAAACTTGTACAAAAAACATTCGATGGTCTTCTCTCCTGTGTGGCAGTGCATGTGTTGCCTAAACCAGCCCCGATGCTACTTAAGCACTTATTGAAGTACATAAGAAGTATATAAATTTGCAGAACTGGACTTTATTGGCATTAACGTAACACCAGAAATCCTGATAAGTTTTATCAAGTGAACCTGGATTTTTGATGCTCGCATGATTTTTAATGTTATTATCCCATAAAACTATATAAAAATACCCTTTAAACTACACATTTTTGTATCAATAGAATCTATTGAATGTTCAATTCAATTAACAATTATTTGACTGATTGAAGAATTATTCAAGACATCAACTGATTCATCTTTTAGTCTATAAAACACAAATTAAAATTGAATTTCTTTTAATATTTGTATTATTATATAAAAAAATATCAAAATCTTATTTGCCATGGTCATTTTTATAACTTTAATCATCACATTAACAGGTGGCAGGCACAGTTTCCAGGTCAACTGTAACCGTCAGCTAGCTTGCTTGCTTGCTAGCTTACTAGCTCGCTTGCTTGCTAGCTTACTAGCTCGCTTGCTAGCTCGCTTGCTAGCTCGCTTGCTAGCATCTAGTTAGCTTGTGCTGTTAATGTTAATGTACAAAAATGAAGTTTTTTGAAATGTAAAAGACTTGAGGAGAAAACCAGCAGCCTAGCTGTAAATCCTCTAATCAATTAATCATTGCAGCTCTTATATTGTCTCTTGATAAACGTTTTGTGGGTCTCAAAGTCACCAGCCAGAATTCCCAGTGCCTCAAAAAAAGCAAACAAAAATAAACTACACTTTACAGAAAGTGTATGTTTCCTTTCTAGATATCTACTCTCTAGGATGGGTATTGCCATCCACCGCAATGTTTTGCTTTCTCCCTCTACTTTCATGCTAGTTGCTGCCAAAATCAATTTGAGACAGCGAGGATGTATGGAGTCAAAGAGGGTAGCAGCGGGCCACATTGTAAGTGCTGTTAAGCATGAAAAATGTTTCCCGGGACTCTACTGAAACCAACGCGACGCAGGCGACTGCAGATAGACTGTGGACTATTAATCAGTTCCACGCTAACAGATCAGACCCACCGTGGGTGATATTATGTTTTTGTTGTGAAGTGAATTATAGATCTGCGGAGAAAAAGTGTTGATAGCAGGTTGGTCTCACTTTCTATGTTTGATACGTTCTGATAGGGAAACGCTGCCTTTTCATCATGAAGGAATTATTTTAGGGTTGATAAGGTCGCATGCTGGCATAGATGATGTCTGCTGCAGCCCTCTTGGAGCTTCCGAGTGTGTGTGTGTGTGTGTGTAGGTGGGGGGTACATGACGATGGCATGGCATTTGTGAGGAGGACATTGAAAGATGACAGCAATTAGAGGGAGCAGGGATTTGGCTCCCATTCTTAGGGGCAATGGTGCATACCCGGCAGACGCCATGCACCCTTGGACAAACTTTGCGAGTGTTACTACCAGCTATGGCATTAGGCCTTTACAGCTGTTATGCTAAAGCTGCTCTCAAAAGCCCTCAGGCAGCCTTTAAATACTCACTGCACACACACACACACACACACAGGGAGGATGGGTCTATAGCGAGGATGTATGAAGCGATACAGTTTTGAAGGCGGGGCTACATTCATTAAAAAAAGTTTTAGTTCTGGGTACCCTAGAGTTTCCTTTAACTCTGCCTCCAAACTGCTTGATCTTGGGCTTATTCACATGCATATGTCTAGAATCTTTTTTGGATGCAACCATTAGTGAATTTGACCACTTTTAGACATAATGATTTAAATAAAGGCGGGTTAAGTAAGGGATATCTTAAGCTGATTTACAGATGTTTCTTTCATGTAGGTCAATAGGAAAATGGTCTTTATGTGCCAGTGTGCGTCACATGATGGACACCACCATGTCAAACTGGCCTCAAGTCACAGCACGCTTCCTTTATCCACGTCTGATTATACAATCATGATATGAAGTACGGTTTCTTAGAGTTAGAGTGCTGTCATACAGACATTCATGGTTCCCAGATGATGGATCAAATGAATTTGGTGTCATATTTGCCAAATTATCCTCATATTTGTTCTTTGGGTTCTCTAGTTTCAAGTAAGGCAGTCGGAGCAGTGAAATCCAAGACAATTTATTTTATTAATGTTGTAAGTCAGTCTGAAGTCTTAATATTAAGGCTCACTCTACAGCTGTATGTGTAGTTAATAGTAATTGGGTCTTTGGTTTTACCGTATTGAATATTTGCACAACCACATTGGGGAATAGTTTATTTACTCCCCTGATTCTCCATCTCCTCACTAATTTCCATATTTTGAAAGTGAACTTTTTTTATTTACTGTTTTTCAACATCTCATTCAGATCCGAGCTCCTGTGATGATTACACGCTGACAGCCGCTGTCAACACATTGAAGATGAGGAAGTCAGAGTGTAACAGTGAAGGATCAGTGATAGAACTGTTGCTGTCTGTCTAGACTCAACAAAGCATCGGGACATAAAGACAGACCACTCAAACACGGTGATAGTCAATTAATGCGTTAATAACTCAGTGTATTCGTTGAATTAATGACCGTGGCTGCTTGTATGTCTGACCGTACTTTTAACTGCCAGCAGATGTAACTCAGCTGGGCAGACATGAACACCAGCACTGTTTGTTTTATGACAAAAAAAAAGACCCGTGCCAACAGTTAGTCAGACGGCCATCTGCCTTCATGCTCGTGCCTTGTCTGACCATGTGGTGCATGTCAAGTGGCCGGCAGCGACTGACCACCATAAAACTGTCCCCCTGCTCACTTCTCGGGGCACGGTCTGTTTCCTGTCACGATCCGCACTGTTCTCGCTATATGATTGAATGGTCTGTCAAAGGCAGTGTGTGTGTGTGTGTGTTTTCACAGTCCTCCCCATTCATTCACAGCGCATTGATCGGACTTGGAGACACTCTGATCAATACCACGCAGCCCCGCTGATAGATTATGTTATGGTGAATGGAGCAGTGATGAAGGTGTAGCCAGACTCCTCAGATTTGTCTCTGTGATTAGCATTTACAGTAACTGTCTAAATTACATTTTGTCTGTGTGTGTTTTACAATCCGTGGGGAGTGTCTCTCCGCCACCAGATATGGGACTCAGACCAACATGCTTTTGATGCAGGGAGGACAAGCGTGAAATTAATTGTTCCACTTCATCTCCGGCCAGCGCTCTTCTTTTGAGGGAACAATTTGTCGGTTGGCATACAAGGGCTGGTGTGAAAGAAGGAGGGCATAGCAATGATTTTGTGTTCCTGGGAGATCCTGTGATCCAGCGGTGATTTCCTCCGCTGTGTGATTCGGGCCGACGCACCCGTCCCCGCTCAAGTAATGCAACATCAGTCAATTGTTTCAGTCTTCACCTCTTCTCCCTCTTTTCTTCACACAGATTGCACACTCACACACAAGTGCAGTAATGGCCCAGTGACACGGTGACAGAAAACAGAATTAACTTCACCCATGTGATGCCTTTGGGTAGTACCTCTTCTCTTTTTCTCACCTCTCCCGCTTTCCCCTTGTCTCCTCACCTCTGCTCCCGTCCTCCTCCCTGAGCCATGTTCACTGTAATTACCCACACGGCTTTGGGGAGACAGTGGCACAGTATATGAAATGATGACGCTGCAAGACGCTTGTTCTACTGAACATGTTTTTAAGGAGAATACATGCTCTCACACACAATAAGCAACAGTATGCAGCTTGCATTCAGGGACACAGACAAGCACCTGAAAGCAGGAACGCACACACATGTAGTGCGCTCTGTGTTTCATTCAATTACCTCCTACTTGTACATACTATCCTGGGATTAAGTTGAATAATTGAGTAAGGAATATTTCCTGCATGTTGAACAATTAAGCATTCTATCTTATAAATATAGAATATCCTCTTTTTCATGTTTCAGGTTTTTAATCATCTATTTTAAGTCCGCTCCGCTTGCACGACTACTGCTTATTGTGCAAACTATTTAAAGAGGCTTTTATGGATCCAGAGGGAGCTGTGGGAAATCAGACAAATTGCCTCGAGTGATGTCACTGATTGCAACATTAGTTATTTTACCAACGTTGAAAACATGTGAATAAGTTCAAAATGAACTTAAAGTGCACTCAGAGAGCAGCTCAACTCCAGGTAATGTTTCCTTTGAAAATAAAGTAAAATGTCTGGAGATGAGATTCAGTGCGTGTTTAATATTTTCACAGAATACAACGACCTCTGTATCTACTGTATGATTAAGTGCACTATGTGCTTCTGAGAGCCTTGTTGCTTCGTTTTAACGAACCAGACTCATCTACTTGTAGCTGCACAAGCAAGCAAAAAGGAAACTAAACAAATTGGGGCTGCAATTTGTGAATGAAAACCATACATCATGGCTTGAATGAGACAGGATATTATAACACACACACACTTGTAATGCAGTGCAGTGTGCTCGGCTTCTTGGCACAGGCTTTCTATTTCTCCTTTGAATGGTCTTCTTATTTTGGTGTGCCAGGGAGGCAGGAAACATCGCTGCAAAGAACAGAATCAATAGTACTGCTTACATTTAGGATATTTGTATTTACAAGTAGTGGACTTGTGATTCCCTCCTTTAACATGCAAACAATAATTAACAAGTGCATAATATTATTTACGGGTGTGTCTGCGTGGAGATTTGAGAGAGAGATGGAGGGATTCAAACAGCTGTGAGATTGTATGAGGGTGGGCCAAGGTAAAGCGGGCACTGGTGACGCGTTAAATGAGCTGGGATTTGGGGGATTAGGGTTCAGTCTTAGTGTGAAATGAAGTTTTTCCCCTCCATTAACCACTTTATTATCAAATCCCAAGGAACCGGCGTACATAGTTGCAAGCATGTCGTGTGTTATCCCAGCAGCTACCAACTACCGACATACGCTCCTCTGTAATGCTCCATCGTGGAGGCTGAACAATAGATGGCCACAACTGCTGTACCTGTAGCAGGTTTTGAGACTATGTGTCTGCATGCAGACTCTCACATGTCTCTTTTTTTCTGTAATACCCTCCGCTCAAATGGGATATTCCCAAAAATCTCTTCTTTTGTCAGATGACCTGGAATTTGTTGTTGAAAGCGTTGAAACTGTCTCAGATCTGCGTCGCCGCCGGTATGAATAGCTTTGATGACAAATGATTGCAGAGCAGGTATCTCTCTTGCTGTGTGATTCGTGGGGCTCACAGAGGGGACACATTATATTTAGAAAATTAAAAATGAATATTTCTTAATCTCTCTGTGATATTGGCACTGGAAAGAGAGACTTTTGTTTAATATTACAAAGGAAGTTAGAAATACCTGTCACCTTCATTGTATTTCTGGGGAAGCAGAAATATCAGAGACGATATCTCAAAGCTTGGGAAATTATTAACTGGAGTGTCTTCTTGACTCCCATCGGGGTCGACTTTAGATTGAGCTGAAGTTTGAGCCGAAGCCAGGCTATATTATTGGTTAGAATTAACAAGTGGGAATCTAAGTCAGGCTGGTATCCAGGTAGACGAACATAAGCCATTTCTAGGAAACTTTCCAGGGAAAGGCTGGGAACATGTGACCAACTGCGTATTATGAGACAAAGTTTCAGATTGTTCTATATCAGTTATATGATATATAGTGTACAACTCTATGCACACATCTGTCATAGTATATCCTATGTAAATAATACTTTCATCCGTTACTGTTACTGTTATAGTGTATCATCATATACATATATATATTTTTACTGCTAAGATAATTCTCATGCTGTATTTATGCTGTATTTTTGCACATATTATGCTGTATTTTTGCACATATTATGCTGTATTTTTGCACATATTATGCTGTATTTTTGCACATACTTCACTGGCACTGTTTGTTCACTTCCACAGTGTACATTTGCACATACTCTGCACTTTACTGTTATTTTGCACTTCTGGATGGATACTAACTGCATTTCGTTGTCTCTGTACAATGACAATAAAGTTGAATCTCATCTCATCTCATCTCATGATATATAACAACTCCGATGCAACAGGTTTATTAAATTAGAATGTCTTGGAGCTACTTGAAATATTTCTCAAACAGGAAGTTAATGGCACAAAAGTGACCACACGGCAACCTTCAAATACTCATCAACACAGGAGCCTCCACCTGACTCCTTCTGCTGTCCCCTCGCTGTCATTCACCGCACAGCTTCTCCTGTTAAAGTTGCCATTCAAGCCTCTCACAGAAGCTTCCCTCTTCCCTCTCTCGCAGGAAACGGTTGGTTCTGAAATGCATGTCAGTTGACTTCCTTGTGACGATGATGTGATGTGAGGAGGATGGCTTCGGGCTAATTGGGTTGGGTCTGCTCCGGTCAGCCTGACTGAACATAGCGCTGCAGACAGCCTGTGGTCGGCCGGACCTCTTAGCCTCTCACTCGCCGCACAAATGCGATCACAAACACTTTGGTTCGGGCTGCAGGCGCTCAATGCTTTGTTGCCTGCCGTGGTGAAGTCAGTTATATCTGTCAGTTCTGGGTTTTTGTGGACAACAATTTAGTGGAAAATGCATTGGTACCACATTATCAAATGTCTTTGGAGAGAATAGTTGTTATATCACTGTGCCCTTGAGGCCAGACTGGGTAGTGCAACGAAGAAGACAGATGGGAAAGAGATACACGTTCATTGGCCACTTTATTAGGTACATCTGTACAGTGTAATGCAATCCATTACAATTGCTCTGCTATGAATTATACTTATACGAGGCACAGTCAGAAAGGCATCTGCTGAATGTACAAACTTTAGGGAGATGGCGGAGGGAGAAACTTATGGATGAAAACCAGTGGAGCCAGTTCAGATTGGAGCCGCTGCTTATTTCTCAGCTTTAACAGCCTCACCGCATCCAGCCAGGAACCAGGATTGTCTTAAAACCTGGATTTTCTGTCCCTCTGACACACTGCAGTTGTCGTTTAGCCAGTGGGATAATCTCTCTGATTCATACGGTCATGGTTGCTGCGATTTGGCTTCTGAGTCATCAGTTCCGATGTTTCGTGAGTCTACACTGACTGAGGGAGCCGGGTTAGTGTGGGAACATGTGGACGTGGATCCACGGGACGATCTGAAGAGGACGTCGTCTATTACCATTTTCTTCTTTTGTTTGTGTCTTTGTTTCTTTTCTGGCTTTACCGTATGTAAAGTATATTTTGCACATCTGCTCTGTTGTTTGCAGCAGAATCTTGATACTCTGTGTTTGGTTTGACATGCAAATGAATTTGGCAGCAGAACCTCAGCAGCGTTTCATAGACATAGATTGTTCTGTTTTATGGTCGTGACAGGACTGTTGATGCTAAGATATGTGCATAAAGATGAACCCCCCCTCGTCCTGGTGAAAAAAGAAAAGCTTTTACACTCATTCAGAGCAGGAGGTTCGTTCCCCGGCTTCCATTACACTGTAAGAGTTGGACTCTTATCTCGTGAAGAAGTACCTTGATGAATCCGAACCACTTTCCTCTTCTCTCAATCTACCATCTACCTTCGTTTCCTTTTCAGGCACTTCTTTCTTCCATGAATACCTTGGTAGTAGACATATACTGCACATGGTCACGGACCCTTTCATGGACCCTGATTTGATTTCAGTCTATTGCCGTGCATGCTGTAGATCATTCCGCTTACTAGCCACACGTTGTTTAAAATGAATGTGAGTTGAGCTCTGCAAATACAGATTCTCTCCATGCTGTCTGCTCATCCATCATCCCATTCATCCACTTCCTCCAGTCTCACCCTCAACATCTCCGCACCTTCTCTTTCTTCTTCATCTCTTCCGTGCAACTCCGGAAACTCCCCGTCCAGTGTTTGCTGCCCCTGGTACAAACATTCTTCCCCCCGATCTCTCTTTGTTTCCCCCGTGTGACTTTTTTCTTTTCTTCTGTTTATCTGCCTGGCTCGGTCTTTGTCTCCGGATGTAATGGATGGAGGACGCGAACAATGCCCGGATCATGTTTCACACACAAGCGCAAGAAAAATTCACTCGGCGATCAAATTCACTATCATCAGTCGGTGTCCCTCTTTTGTGCGTGATTGTCTCTGGTCTTTTTAATTAATTGACATTGCATTTAAAATGGATTTGTCTTAGGCATTATTCAATCTAGTACAGAAAAACATTTCTGCCTCTATGCTCAGCTTCAGCGACTGTCTGCTAAAGAGTTTAGTGAGAAGCAGAGCTGTTTTCTGTCCTGTAGTTCTCAGATAATTTCATTAATCCAAAAGCTGCCACCTGTGTGTCTGACTCCGTCCCCCTTCCTCTCCTCCTACCGTGATCTCTCACTCCTCACCCTGCTCCTTGTGTTTGTTTCTGTACAGCAGCAAACTACGAGCATGTTGGCGTAACATTAGCGAGGGCACACCATATATGATATGACGGTAATCTTCTGTTAAATCCCCGGAGAGGGAAACACAGCCGCCTGAAGCTTTGCACATATTTCAAAAAATGGTTATCTTTTCCCCTTTTTCCGTACGACTACACTCCCTCGCTGGCTTAGCTCGTCTGTACTTTTTGTGTGTGTACATGTAACAGGTTGTGTTACGGGGGACATAAACGTGTCACATTGTCGGGACTTACCACTCCTTTGGGGACCAAAAAAGCAAATCCCCTTGAATCCTTAAATTGGAGGTTAAGGTAAGGGGAAGAGTTAAGTGGGTTGATTCTTCAGGAAGTGAACTGTGTGTGCGTCTGTGTGTGTGTGTAGGTGGCGTGTTTGGGTGTGGAATTAGCAAGACTTAATGTCACTGTCCCTGGTTAAGGCGCTAGTATTGGTTTTTAGGGTAGCGATGTGTCATCTCTGTTTAATATGTGGTTTGTAAAACCAGTGGGTGGCTGATAATTCTCTTGGCTGAGCTGATTGGATTTCGTATAGATGTAGACTAGTATGGGGAAGCAACTCCTACCAAACAATATTACACTTACAATGTATTCTTAGTACTTCTCATCTTCTGTTGCTCTTCCTCTGATTTCTCCATTTATTTCCTTTTTGCAGAATACTTTGAAAAGCATTTAGCAATTTTCGTTTTCATAACAAACTGTAACTTCTGGTGTACAGTAATCTCTTTAAAGCTTGCTCCCCTCTGATTACATCCTTTTTTGGTCCCTATGAGTCATTTCAACAGTATCATCCTTTAAGACAGTGGTCTTCAACCGGGGGTCCGCGACCCCTAGGGGGTCCGCGGAGGTACTGCTGGGGGTCCGCCAACTTAAAAATAAAATAAAGGCAATTTTAACCAAAATAATATGTGAGTTTAATTTTTTTTAATTA
>CAAKHC010010390.1:0-10299 GCA_901007825.1 Macroramphosus scolopax | reverse complement strand
GTGAATGTTGACATGGTGTGTTCAATAAAAACATGAAAACATAGAATTGTTTGTGTGGTATCAGTTGAAGCAGACTGTGTTTGTCTATTGTTGTGACTTAGATGAAGATCAGAACATTTTATGACCAATTTATGCAGAAATCCAGGTTATTACAAAGGGTTCACATACTTTTTCCTGCAACTGTGTATACATACACGACTGTTGAAGAGTTGTGGGTCAGCTGGTCCCGTCAGCATTGAACTCCATCTAACAGCTCCATCCAATAATGATCTTCAATGCTCTCTGATCATTCTGAGTCCAGATGTGCTCAACAACTATGGAACATGTTAGTGATCAATGAAAACCATTTCCAATGTCTAATTCAAAGTGATTGAGAGAATCCCAAGTGTGTGAACACAATAAAAGTTTCCTAAAATATTACCCACAATGCTTTGTTTCCTCTTTCATGGTTCAGCTAACTAAGTGTGATTCTAATACAAAGCTTTGTTTTTTAAATGTTTCCATTTGTCGTATTTTAATACACCTCATGGTGCAACCTGGACACATCATGTCCAGGTTGTCGGGAGTGATTCTCCCGGGCTCATGGGGTGTTTCGGGTCTTAATCAGACACCCTCACCCAGGCGACCCAGCCGGGGGTGATCAGTCCCCCAACTTGTGTCCAGGTAGCGCACTACGCCACGCCTCCCCCCTCCTTAACCAGAGCCACCGTGAAGCCTTTTCTGCCGCTTCCAAGATGTTTTTGATGGCTCTTCACCTGTGCAGTCCACAAATCCCAAGGAGCCCCAGGACCCGGTGTAAGGACTTGCCTGCAGCCCACCTCAATAGGCTCGCAGCGGGCCCTCCACCCATTCCTCCGGCACTCAGCCACCAGATCAGCATACTTTGCCCTCTTCCTCTCCTGAGCTTCATCCATTCGGCCCTCCCAGGGGACAGTTAGCTCAAGGAGCACCACCTGCTTGCTGGCTCGGGACATCAGGACCATGTCTGGCCGGAGTGTCGTAGCTGCGATGATGTCTGGGAATCGCAACTGTCCACCAGGAGCTGCCAGTCCCTTGCTGTTGTGAGCAGGCCTCCCTGGGTACTCTTGGAGGGTTGAGGTTTCTCTCCTGCTTGGACGAAGGCAATCGTGCTCTTGACTGGATGTTGCCGCTTACTGGTGTTGATCGTGCAGATTGTGTCTGCTATTGCCCGCAGGACCTGGTCGTGGCGCCAACGATACCTGCCATCTCCCAAGGCCTTTGTGCAACAGCTGAGGATGTGCTCTAAAGATCCTCTTTTCTGACAGAGCTGGCACACAGGTGAGTCTATCAGGCCCCAGGTGAACAGGTTAGCAGGGCTTGGGAGGACATCATACACCGATTTGACCAGGAACTTAAAGTGATGTGTCTCCACTTTCCAGAGTTCGGTCCAGGTGATCTTGCGGCCAGCTATCTGCTCCCACTTAGTCCCACCAGCCCCCCTGCTTGCCCCTTTGTAGAATTGTTAAAGAATCCAACCTCTGTAATGATGCTGCATGTTGCACACTTGGTATTCATTCTCTAAAATCACCTGGAATCAGAAAATCAAAGCAACAACTCTCAGATCCATCCCAGATGTGTTCAGCACATCTGGACTGATTGTTGGACACTAATAATGACCGTAGAGCATCCAGGTGATTATTTCATGAAGCTGGTTATAATGGAGCTCAATGCTGAGAAGAGCAGGTGACTCCAAACTTTTAAAATTTTGAATATATATGTATTTCCTTTTGTATTATTTTGTATTAATTTCTTGATTTCTGTATTATTTATCCATCACTGAATTTTCATGTAACCGATAGTTGCCTAAATGCTTTTATTCTGAAATGTTTCTCGGAAGTGAATTTGTGATTTGTTACTTCTTCCAGCTTGATTTGGCTGTTTCCGTTGGCGGCTGAAAGAAGACTCATTACAAAAAGATAGAACCGCGATTGCAAAAATCACGAACAGCACGTAGCCTGCTTAAAGACGACGTTCACAACAGGTAGGCCGATGGTTCAGTATATGCGTTTGTTTGAGTGCCTCATCCCACTGAGGCTTATGTCTGGTTAGAGGTTCGATCAGGAGGCTGAACTTCGAGTGTAAAACGTTAATCTACAGAGAAGTGCTGTAACGTTACTGGCGCACAGAGCAAATGGAACCCGGAGACAAAGGGAGATGGGGGAGGGGGTGAAGAGGAGTAATGGAAGGTAAGATGTCTGGAGGAGAGGAAGAAGGGGACGGCGGGGGCCAATGCGAGGGACATCAGAGACTGATTGGCAATGGTGTGAAGAACCGAGGAACAGTACACGTAAAGTCAGTAACCCCTGACGGTCTCCTGTAATCTGTCTTCAAAAAGCAGCATTCATGTTTTGATTTAATGACCCAGTAATTAAGTACCTTTGTAAGACGAACGTGATTAACTTTATATCGGTTCCACCGAGACTGACCGACCAGCACCCGGTGCAGAACTTAACCGGAACAAACCCCCAAACCACCTCAGCTGAAACCCAACGTATATGGATGCTTGTCATTTTAGTACCAAGTATTCTAATGAAACCTGTTCTGTTGCTGTGGAGATGGACTCTTACTGGTTCCTTCTGCGGGTTCGTCGTCGGTTCGGCATCGGGCGTGAACAATAATTGCAAAACGGCTGCAACGCAAATTATGGGCAATTACCATTTGTATGATTTATGAATTAAAAGTGTTTGTTTTTGCCACTTGCAGGCTCAGATTGTTCTGGTCAGTGTCTGTTCTTCACCTCTCCGTCCTGTTTCATGAGGAGAGGAGAACGTGGACGACAGCAGGACGCTTTACATTTACATTATTATATATGTATATATATATTATAGACTATATCTGTCGAAGAAGTTTCTGTTTCAGACTTGGTGTGTGATGTGTTCAGATTTTCCCGTCGGTTAATTATCGTGTGTCAACAGTGCTATTATCGGTAATACACAATATTTAGAAGAAAAGTCAAGCTTGTTCATCATTTATAGAGCGCATGCTTCTTTGAACCCTTATTTGTCCCTTACTATACCGAAACAAATGTTTATAAATGTTGGTTTATATAAAGCACATTTATGATTAAAAACTACTTACTATCTCTAAGTTAATAAGAAAATATATATTATCGCGGAAAACTGTGCGGCTGCAGTTCGTGCTGCCTGCACCAGCCTGCTTTTCAACAACTCTGCATGAGTGTTCCTTCAAAAAGTTTAACTCTGCTACAACCTTTATGCTGAAGAAAAAGAAATCAATAATGACAACTCTTTCCAAAATGATTGAACCTCACCAAAGCTGAGATCGCATGTTGCAGCTTATTCAATTATATTCAATGACATTTTATTTAAGTTTTTAAGTCGGCCCTAGCTCAGGTTTATCAAAGAGGAAGACTTCAAGTCTGCTCTTCGATGTGGGGAGGGTGTCCACCTCCCAGACTGATACTTGTAAACTGTTCCACAGAGGTGGAGCCTGACTCTCATTGTACTTTTAGAAACAACCTCAACGTCCCCTACGTCTGGTCTGGTGGGATGAGAAGGTTTTAGGAGCTCTTTGACATGATGGTGCCGGACCATTCAGGGCTTTTTAGTTTAGGAGAAGGATGTTAAATTTATTCTGGATTTTACAGGAAGGCTGTGCAGAGATGCCAATAAAGGAGAAATATGATCTGTTTGTCTTGTTCCATGCAAGTAATGTGATGGTGAATACTCGGTGGGTGCCTCAACACCGACTAACGTTGGTAACACAGACTACTGCGACAGACGTACTTCAGAAGAAGTACACAAATCAGAGATTCTCCGTGTGAATAGATCTGTTTCCATCATCATTTAAAACACAAATGTTTCTTTGTAATTTTGTAGTCCAGATTCCTTTTATAGAATCACTGAGTCTACCCTGTCTACCCAGTCTACCCAGTCTACCCTCCCATAGTTACATTGAGTGCAAATTATTGGTAACACAATTAAAATCGCACCAGCTTAACCTGGCTCAAAATCCCTGCCATTGCTGCTCAAATATAAAATAAATATTCAGAATTTATTTTGCATCTGAATATGTTTTCAGATGCTATTTTTTGTTGATGATGTTTTCATGCAGCGCCAAAAGGTCATAAACAGACTCAGGACAGATGTGGAAAAACACCGAAAATCTGATATCTTGTGAAAGGTTTATAAGACCTGCGACCTTCCGATCTCAATCCACGATATGATCAGAATTTTTTTTGCACGGCTGTTTTTGCAAGTTACTGAAAGTACAGACCAAGTTATTTAAAAGATAGAACCCCAGAAGGTAACCAAACCTAAAAGAAACACTGCTGCAGGGTTTCCATGGATGTTTGGTGTGATCATTTTAAAAGTAAGGAAGTCATTTTGGTTATATAGAATTGGAAAAAAAAATCAATCACACAGCAATCATCTTTTAAAGGCAACAATAACACACACATTGCCTCACAAATAACATTCTACTGTGATGAGACAACATTTCCAAAAATAAAAAGCTGATCTAGAAACCTTTGTGAGCTTTGGTCTGTAGATTATCTAAAGGACATTTTGTCAACATCAGAAAAATAATTGTGGTCTGTGAACAGTTTTAAACCTTTTTAAACCTTTCATCAATTTTAAAGCAGAACACATTTGTGTTGAATGACTTTGTTGTCAAATGATCCAACTATGTTTTGCTTCCTCATAACGGTGTCCCGAGTCCACTAACCTACTTCGGTCTTGACACATCTTGGCACTGCTATGACAGGATCGTATTTCCTGTGTGACAGCGTTGCTGAATTGAACTGGCTGTGACCTGCAACCTGGAAACACCATGAACATTCCTGTCTAACATGTTCTCTGTCACTTGTGTTTGTCTTTCTTGCTCTCAGATCGACTGAAGCGTTGCCATGCCAGTGGCCTCCACCAGAACAGAGCCTGGTGAGGCCAGACATGTTCCTGATCTTTACTTGCTATCATCATTCACATCATCACTCTTCACTCGCATCTTCCCATCATATCCTGTTAGAAACATTCTCTTAAAGAATAAAAATGGGATAAGAATCCATGATAATCTGGTGTAAGTAGAAGTATTGCTTTGTTATTTATGTTATTTTGGTATAACCTGTATCTCTCCACTGAAATATTTCATATAGTAATACAAACTTATAATAGGTGAGAAAAGATGTTCAATAAAAAAAAACCAATGGAGTACTTCAACTCCTGTATATAGGTCGTAGGGGCATTTATAACCCAAATAAGAACGGTCGGAACTGAAGAAGAAAGAGGCAGATATATATTGAAGTGAATTATAAAAAAAGGTGACACAATGTTTTTGATCTGGATAGGATATCTTACAAGAGAGCCTTCCGGTTTGGTAAATTCCAAGGTCTTTCCATCTCTATACCTTTAGTTTGTAACGCCATTGTGTAAACATGTGAAGTCGCCAAGGTGAAATTAAATCTATCACATTTTAGCAGATTTTAGAAAACTCCTGTTCCAGACAGCCGTCGGGGTCTGTTCCTTCATACCATCAGAACATGTCTCATTGGTTACGTAGACCCCTGCTCCAAAAACCAAACTGGTCTGTTGTTATGAAAGGTTAATTTATTTAAAATCCCCATTTGTAGTTGCCAGTTGTTGGCTACACTACTTACGATGGGATTATTTCATATTTTTTAGAATCAAAAATCGATGCTCTTAGAATAATTGAGAATCCTGGCTGTATAATCAAATACAGCACATGGGGGCTAGAAAGAAAGAAAACAAAGTCATTTGTTTTGTGAGTAGAAATAAAACCAGAAAGATATTTAATATGACAGGTGTTATAAATCTGTTTCATTTGTTAGGGTCTCATTGTCCTTCTTCATCTTGCATGTATGTTCCAGCGGCCGTGGTGTTGGAAGCGATGGGTGACAGCACAACTAGCTCCACCATGGCCAATGACCTCGACCTCATCTACCTCAAAGGCATCATGGAGAGCCCGATGGTGTGGTACAAACACAAGCTGTGTCCCAATTCATTGGCTGCCGTCCTCAAAGGCTGCGCTTGAAAATGTATTGTTTCCCATTTCGAAGGCTCCTTTATTCACTGCAGCAATTACGTTAATTTGAAAAGCACCACTGGTGTATCTCTTGTGACCTAGCTTATCCCACAATGCATTTCGTATTGACTGGGAGCTCTAATGGTGGAGATTTTGAGCCAGTGAGAAATTTTTCGGGTGAGAAATTAACCATTTGGGTTTGAAATTTTGTTGCGCCTGTTTATAAATCTGCCATTTTTGGGTCCACTTGTACATCCACCTCAAAGGAACTTCCACTGCGGGTTCCGGCGGACAGAGAGAAGCTGCAGCAGGGCCCATCTGCGGCTGCAGGATTTGGGGCTTGAAGGTCATGTTTTGTAGGCCAGCAGCGGCACTATACTGGGGGTCCCTGGAAAGAAGGGAGCCCCACAACCACCTGGTGACTGCTGTTGGACACTACTGCATTAAATCCCTGAGTCCTTTTTTTTATTACAAACTGAAGCAGAAACTCTCCAGGTCCTTGGACTAATTTAGTTTGTCTAAATGGAAATTTCCTACACAGCAGTTTTGATTTGTATTGCTGCGCCACAGACTAAATAACATTTAATGCATCTCATTAAATTAAGCTTGTTTTTTTTCTCATTTACATTGGTAATTTCAACTGTTTGACAACATATATGAAGTACCCCAGATCCAAATTTTATGAATGTCAGACCGAAGGAAAAGTGTTTTGTGGGTCCTGTTACGACGTGACGTAATGATATACAGTCTCATTTCATCATGGTTTAGTTTTAAGGCCTCCCTGTCCAGGAAGGCTGAAGGCCTCCCCAGCAGCCGTTGGAGTCAGCAGCCCCTGAATTGAGACACAGCGACAGACTGACTCAAATCTATAAAGTATTTGTTTGAGTTTGTATTTTAGATTTGAATGTGTATGCATGTGTGTTAGGAGCAAGAGGAGAACCTGAAGGAGCCACATTTGTCTCCAGTGAGGGAGAACAACGTGGAACTTCTGCAGGAGATCCTCAGAGATCTGGACCCCTTCACACATGACTCCGACACGGCTGCTGAGCTCGCCCACATCCTCACACAGCCTCATTTTCAGGTGTGGATCTCTCTCACACTCACACACTCACACACTCACACACTAAGAGTTGTATTCCATCACTTCAGCGGACATTTCATTGATTTACATCAATAAAAAAATGACATTACTTCCTGAAGAATTACCGGAACCATGAATTGCCGAACCAACGTAACCTTACCTTTACCTCTTCTACCTAAAATCAAACTTTCTATGTCTCTGGTGAGGAATACCTGACACACACACACACAGTATTTTATCTCTCGGAACAAACAGTAACAAATATAATCCACTGTCATGTTTATAAATGATTGTTTTGTCAAAACATTGGCGTTAGACAAAAATAAAATATTGGACTTCTCGTTAAATGTTTTCTTGTTTTTCTCATACATGTTTTCGCACAAAGCAATGAGAATAATTGACTATGAAACCAGTACTTCACAGCGTGCGGCATCGTCGACTAATTGTTCAACTTTGATTTTTAACATGGTGCAGCAGAAAGCAACGCTAATGGAGTTATGTTCAGCCCTGCTGTAAAGTACCCTGATGTAACTTTTAAAACATTTAATGCTATATAAATGAATCTAATGGGAGCAGAATAAGCATTTTGAAAATTAACAAGAACATATCCAGTTTGATCCCAATTAACTGTCAAAAATGACACTTCTATATATTCTTGGAGAAGGGGAAACCCGAGCTGCTGTTTCAAAGCACCGTCTGACCTCTGGTAGCTGTTCTTTAGCTGCACTGTTAGATTTTCACAATGCATAACATTCTGAAAGTAATCTGGTTTCAACACCTCATCTCTGCATCTCACACAGAGATGAACTGATTTGAAGATGGTGCATTCTTGCACTCATGAGTACATAAAATGTTTCAATAAAAGCCTTTCGGGCAGTCAGTTCTCATCAGGTTCGACTAAGAAGCGGCACCCTAAAGCATAACTTTGTTTATTTTTCGCCCTGGGTATAATTCCCCCATGTCATGTTGCCATTCTATCACCTGGAGCATTTATTTTTCAATCTATCCATTATTGACATGTTCAACATGTCTCTGTATTCAAGCGGTAGTCTGTAAAAGCTTTGCGGAGCATTTAGGTGGTGATACAACTTTGAAATGAGCCAACACGAACTGTTTAGTGTTTAGTTTGCAATCTCTAAGAAAGCTGAGCCAGGAGTTGTGTGTTGATCCTCCACCGCTGTACTCCAGATAGAGATCTGATGGGCTCGCTGCTGCTTCAGCCTGCTACCTCCAACAAAGGAAAACAACAGAGGTCTGTGTGTTGAAGGCTCCGCTGATGTCAGACACTTTGATAACAACAAAACATGTTTGTAGCATTTAAAAACACCTTTATTTGTGAAAATGTAACATGTAAAAGTGCCCCGTAGCATTAGCTAATGGTGGTAGGAACGACCTCCGGGCGTAGCGTACTCTTCAATCATGGAAGGATTGAAAAAATATAAATGACAATGATATGACACCACAACACGAGAGAACTAACCGAGGTCGAGTTGTCCTTTAAGATGACAAACACTGATCATCCTGAACTGCAGTAAGTAGTTGTAGAACATTTGCTCTTGTTAGTTATTTTCTTATTCATTATATTAGTATTTCACAGCACAAACATAAATTGGCTTTTAAACACACTGGATTAGATATGGTAATCTTAAAGTTCATTGTAGCTGAATACAAGCAAAAAGCAAAAGGAAGTACACCGATGGTGAGTGAATATGGTGGAATGTATAACGCTACGTGGCCTGTGATTGGAGAGCTTTACGACATTCACACATTGTTGGCACGTAACGTGGTTGATATACGAAGTGCCAAGCGTTTAGCAAATTCACACACATTCTTAAACTGATGACAGAATCTGGGGTAAGTGTCTCGCTCAAGGACACTTTGACACAGTCTCCAGGTGAACCAAAGATCGTATTGGTAACCTTCTGATTATAGGATGGCTACAGTACCTCATGAGCCGTACTGAAGGACGTCACAAAAGTTCCTCAATTGTTTGCATGCGCAATTCAACATAAAAATGGGCTGAAGGACGATTCCTGCATGTGGCCCAACGTCTTACAATTGTTATTTTCTGACTAACATTAAATCTTTTTCCTTTTGCTTTGTCAGTCTCTACTAGAGACCCATGATTCTGTGGCTTCCCAGTGTGGTGATAGCCCTCCCTCCAGCCCATTTCATTTTGTGAATCATGACCCAGATCAAGATGGAAAGACGAACAACTTGCACCTGCCACCTGATGCAATCCGCATGGTCGGCATACGCAAAGTGGCAGGGGAGCATTTGGTATGCAAAATCATGGCATAAAAACAGGAGTGAATCAGCTGAGTTCCCTCAATAGAGATTTCTTAAGTGTTTGTAATAAAGGTATTTCAAATCAAATATTAAATCAAAACTTTTATTTAAATTGCGGTGTAATGATAATCAGAGGACCTTTATCAATGCCTGCAAGGACATGGCATTAATACGAGTGCCCAACAAACAATCAATCAGGAAAGAAGAATTAAATAAGTAAAAAAGCTTACCGTACTTTTCGGACTAAGCCGCGACTTTTTACCCCATTTTTCGACCCTGCTGCTTATATAACGGTGCGGCTAATCTACGGATTATTACAGCTAACGGCCAATCGGGGAAATCCCAAATCTATGGATTTTACTGGTTACAGTCCTCCGGAGGCGGAAAACAGCGCTAAAGTAAAAGTGGAACCGCGAGTGGTACGAGAGACAGAAGGACAGCGAGACAGACGGACATTAGGAGAGCGATGTCATATACGGTAACAAAATGTACCTGCGGCCAAGAGCCGCCATTACGGTAATTATGGTAGACACAGAGAGAGACAGCACCTGTTGTTGTAGCACCAACCTTGTTGTGAATAAACCCCGTTCATATTGTTTTAAAGAGGACTCCGTCCATCGTTTACAAGGAGACAGTTTGTGAGACATCGTCATTATGGAAAACAACCGTAGAAATGCATCTGATGCAGCTGTTAAATTAAAGGCATCAATCTGGCAGTAGATCGCTGCCGGTACGTGGCTGGGAGCCACCGGTTAAGGTAGAAAGTTTAAAAGTTTGTGTGTCTGAAACACTATGTGATCCAGTCCAGTTTACAGCATAGTACATGTTCTGTAGCTACTATTGCTGAATGGGAACAGTTGAAGACGTTGTTTGAGTGTGTAACTTGTTTGTTGAAATGTTAATGTTAA
>CAAKHC010010384.1:0-16414 GCA_901007825.1 Macroramphosus scolopax | reverse complement strand
CAACAACAACAACAACAACAACAACAACAACAACAACAACTACAACAACTACAACTGACATTTACATTATTTCATTTAGACGTCTTAGTGAGTGCAGTTTTCTACCTTTTCCAGGTCGATGAGGGTCACCGGGATGTTCCGTCCGACCAACACCATCACCGTTCTGCCACACATGTCCACACCTGGAGACAAAGATCGTACAGGTCAAGATCAAGATTCAAATCAGATAGCAACTGGGGTGAATAACTTCAGAAGGGTTCAAACAGAGCGTTCATGCTTCAAGGCCGCACGTTATAACATTTCTTAAACTGTTATTGAAAGCCTGAGGTCACAGGAGATCCGGCTCATGACCCTCCTCACCCAGCTGTATAGCAACACCGCCTCCTACTGGACGTGATCGTGAACTACAGGCGCTGAAAAAGGAGAGGAAGCTGCATTTCATTAATAACCAATAGTAAGATGGATCAATGCACCCGACCAGCTCAACGAAGTACACAACACACACACATTTCTGCGGTTCCACTCCTTCTGTGTCATCAGAAAGGTGAGGGACTCAGACTGAACGGATCAGGGACCACCAACACTCACCTGTTTGGTATAAAGCCTTCAGCGCAGCGATGTCCGACAGGTCCTCTGCTCTCGCTCGGCACAGCCAGCGATTGTAACTGCAGAAAGGAAGCACACAGATTTAGATTCACGGCTCGCAGCAGACACTCACTGGCCACTTCATTAGGTACACCTGTCGGTTCTCCTCAGTGGGGCATTTCTACATTCCGATATGTTTCCACCTCGGTGTTTCCCGTCGGGACTCTGACAACTTTTAAATGAAATGCACTTATTCAAAAGCTAATGTTGCTAATTCTTCAGACAGCTGCGGTGAGAAGACGAACAGAGAGGCAGATAAAGAGTTTTATTTGGACGCTCACTTCCTCTGATGCTGCTTCTGCACGGCCGCCTCCGACATCTGACCCTGCAGGATCAGTTTGCGTTGTTTGTCCACGTCGCCCTCCATCCGGGCGAAAGCATGATTCCCCACCTGACCCAGGTCGGACTCCAGACTCTCCTCTTCGGAATCATCTTCACAGACAGGAACACAGATAATTGATTTAAAGAACTGCGTTGATATTTGTATCATTGATAACGTATCAGCAGTGTACTCGTGAATCAGACGCCATTGAGGGCGGGATTGTTCAGGTCTGCTTGTCTTCAACCCCACATGTAACGTTCTACGCATGTCATCACATTTAGTCTGCGCGCCAGCAGGCACGTCGGTTTGTATACATCAACCTGTTTTTATTGGGCCTCACTAGCGGACGGCCTGCTTGCTTTGGATCAACACCTCAAAGCCACATCTCGCCCCTTTGAAGAGTCGCGCCAGCAGGGATCAGCCCCCGGAGGTCAGTAGAAACCACAAACACGTGCAAACACATGGCCTGGATTTACTTCAGAATCCTCTTAACCAAAATCATTAACATTTACACAAAGTGCAGGCGAAGGCTTCGGAGGGCCATTAACCACTTTGCTCTGGTTTTCGTCTGCAGAGGCACCAACGACTGCAAACACACGCTCCTTAACCAAAACACTCTATATGATTCTTTGTGCTGACTAAGCTAAACTCACAAGTGATATGAACAAGAACATGACATCCTGAAGCTCCATCTGCTGTGTGTTAGTCAAGGTGGAGGTCTGAGACGGGGCTCGCCGGATGAGTGAGAGCGTGAAGGCACCGCTGGGAGCCAGGAACCATGCGGTTGCCACCACTGGCCACACATTTTGGACTTCCTCACTGAGGGATCTCAGACAGAACCCCATCCTCAAAATATATAATAATGGCTGACATGTGGACTTCCTGAGCGGCCGGCTGATCGACTGCGACGCCTGTCAAGTGTCTCAAATAGAACCATTTATTATCTTTGTATTTACTTTGCTGAGTCTGATCCCAACATCCACCATCTCCCCTTCTGACGACAGTGAAGCACACTGCATGTGTCTGTTAGGAAGTAAACCACATTACAAAAAGAAGATGTCTGTGTTTTGTACCTTCCAAGCTGCCCGGCTTCTCTGCGATGCGGATCTGCCTCTCAGGGACGACGGGTTCCCCCTCAGAGTTCCCGATGTCGGCAGGGATGAGAGGCAGGCAGGCCCTCTCCTCGTCCTCAGAGCGAGGGTAGTATAAAGGCAGTAGCTTCTTGTACACCGGCTGGTGTAACACACAAATATAACACGGTATTGTTTCTGACTATAAGGTATCACAGTGGTTTGCTATGAAGCTCAGCAGGACACTACACAGGATATTAAAGGCCAGAAGGAGACAGGACGGACGGAGGCAAGTGCTTTTCTGTCCTCTTCAAAATTAACTCGAGCCTTTAATGTCGGCGAGTTCATATTGAACAGATAGAAACACAGATGTGTTGGCCATGCGTCAGGTTGCAAACACTCACAGCAGAAGAAAACAATACACAGCAACATTTGCTTCACTAGGAACCAAAGCTCCGCCCACGTCTCCCGCAGGATCTTAATAAGCTCTGTTACCCAGAAATGATGTCAAATTCTGACACACTGACATTAATTGATTCTGGTGAACTGGCTCGTCTGTAAAACTAAACTATATTTGAATGTCCTTAAAGGGAGGTTGTGGGAAACAGACTGAAGTTGTACAAACCTCCTCTGTGTCTGACACAGCAAACACCACCGCCTCAATGCTGTTTCCATGATTCTCCAGGAACCTGCGCACCGTTCCTGTGAACACACACACACCAGTGTTACTCCACAGGAGGGCATGCAGAGGGTTCATGACGGGCAGGTTAGGGAAGCTAAAGGTTGTTTACTGGTTTGTTTACCTCCACTTGTTCTGTCTCACCGACAGTGTAAAACCCGATCAGAACAATTAACACAGAGAAACATTATGCAAAGCTGCAGATTTAAGACCAGTGAAAGCTCCGAGTCGCCTGTGCAGGACAGAGCGGTCGCTGCAGTGAAGCTGAACCTGCGGCTAAGCTAACCGATACGTGTGTATGTGTTTGTACCTGTGCGTGTCGTCTTTAATAAAAACTGAGTGCGTTCGTGTGTGCGTGTCTTACTGAAAGCGATGTGTGTGGCATCCTCCAGCGGGTAACCTCGTTTGGTTGTGTTAACCACACAGAAGCCGACAGACGACATCGATTGTTCTCTGAAGTGATGGGAAGGACATGATCAGTTACTGCAGACGAAATGTGCAACACACAACACAGGCTGGACACGCACAAACACACAAACACTGGGAGGTTAAATGAGTCGATACTGTCATTTACAACACAACAGCTTTAATGAGTTAACATGTTTGGGGAGGTTTCAGTTACCGTCAACCACAAACACAGCTGTTCACCCAACAGCCCGTCTGAAGTTTATTCCAGAAGTAGTTCAAATGCATTTTTTGAGAAAAACATTTATTTGCGCCTGTCAGGCAAAAAATGTGTTTATCAAAACAAATCATATCAATGGGGAACGAGGATGAAGATGGAGGCTCCTTCCTCATTATGTCATTAAAGCCTGCTGGTCTGCGACCGACCGGCGGACCGACTGGTTCTTACGTGGCCAGCTGCATGATGTTCCTGTAGCAGCTGTACAGCGAGCTCTCGGCTGCTGTCCTGTACTTTGTCTTGTACTTTGGTCCGACCGTGTGAATGATGAAGCGGGCTGCCAGGTTGAAGGCTTTGGTCTGCTTCGCCTCCCCCGTCCGACATCCTGCACATCAAACACAGTTGACATTTCAGTCGGCTTTTAAAGCGCAAGTTCACTAAATACAAATATTTTCTCCATCAGTTAGAATCCAGCAATGTTTCCTGTATTTATTCAGATATCAAGTAAAACCACTTTCCCCTCCACCTTTGAGTTTGAGCAGCTCTTCTCGGAGCTCGGGTCCTGCCAGCTGATGGATGCTCTCAGACACGGCGTTCTTGTCGTTCAACGATTCGTTGCTGGTGTTGGTGATGGCGGTGCAGTTCAGCAGGGCGACGTCACCGGTGCTGGTGGGGAAGGAAAATGTAACGTCCTCACGTGAGTGGTGCGAAGACATTTCACATACTGTATGTGTGCAGACGAATGTTCAGTGGCTAGAAGTTATGAAACAAAGATCTATAAATGATTTCAGGACACCATGTTCTTGTTTCTAATAGTGCTGCTGGTGTTTTCTCTGACGATACTGATTTGCTACATGCATACAAACACTCATTTCTACAACTATTTCGTGCTGTAAAATCCACAGTTCATCACAGGGGTCATTCAGCTATAGTTTACTTAAAGTTAGTAACACCACACAGATAAACAAACAAGCAAGCAAGCAAGCACGCACGCACGACCTTTGATGCTGCAGACTTTAGCTTATGTAAAACTGTATTCTTTCACCCGGAAACCCTTCAAGGGTTCGATCAGAAAGACAATGAGGAACTTCTCAAGTCGGTGTTGAAAGTATTCGGTCACATGACCAAAACAGGACGGGTGAGTTAGAGATTTGCTTTTTCACATTACGTGTCTTGGGTTCATAAAAAGATGAGTCCTTATTCAGAGCTAACGAGGCTGCAGGGAGACAGTTAACGCTCGAGTCATCCGCAGAGGATTCTTTAATGACTCAACTCATTTACCCGGCTTCACTCACAGCTTCCACTTACAGCCTCTCAGGCTTTAACACATGTATTTTCACATCATGTGACAGCGGTGGTGCCTTGCAGCACCCGCTCACATTTACAGAGGGTTTATTACTTAATTGTTTGGGAACTTGAGACCTGTGAAAGTTGCCGTCAACCAGCATTACAAAGAGTTTGTTAAATAAATCAGAAGGGTGATCACTTACAACACGTACAAATATCTTAATAAAAATCTCAGGTGTAGATAAAGGAAATCTCCGTTTGATGGAACTCACATCTAATGATCTTGTGCGACCTGTAACAGGGGACTAACGAGCAGAAATCACTTCACTGCAAACGGTCACAAGGTAAAAAGGTTGTGAGGGGGCGATTGTTCCTGGAGCCTCCGTCACGTTAGTGTGGCAGGAATGTGAATTCTCCTGACGACCGAGCTGGGGAGGGCGGTGACAACAACGAGGGCTCTTATAGAGGAACTGCTGACAAGTCGGTCTCTGGGCGGTCATGTGTTCCCCCACAAAGAGGATGTAAGAGGAGGTTTCATGATCCGGACTATTACACGGGACAGACTCACTGCCAATGAGATTGTATCACTACTCTTTTTGTCAGGCTAGTCTGACTCCTATGTTGGGGGATAACCCTGCTCTGAGTTTTGGAGGCAGAAGAAGTAGAACACTGAAGTAGCCTCAGTGAGTTAGCTGAAGGCTACAACTTGAGCCCAGGTTCACCTCCAACATGATATTCTATTTTAGTATTGTATCTTTTACTTGATCATATGAATATATTTTTAATTATTATACTTCCGTCCTTTTATTACTGATTGTCTTCAGTGGAACGTCGATGTTAAATCACTGCTCACTCTTCATACTGATGGACGATTTCACAGCCAAATTAAATGTTACAGCTGCTGATCAACTTTCACATTGATTGGAATGAGTGATTGGTTCACTTGTTGATCCGCTCTGCAAGCTGTATGGATTTCACTCAGATGATATCAGTGAATGATTGAAGCGTCAACATGACTGAAGTCAAGACTGGGCGATATATTTTGGATGTATCCGATAATCCCACAGATGCTGATTAAAAAAAAACAAAAAA
The DNA here is from genome assembly GCA_901007825.1 of Macroramphosus scolopax. Taxonomy (NCBI): domain Eukaryota; kingdom Metazoa; phylum Chordata; class Actinopteri; order Syngnathiformes; family Centriscidae; genus Macroramphosus; species Macroramphosus scolopax. The sequence goes on along the minus strand of CAAKHC010010384.1, from coordinate 10,697 downwards.
CACACAAAGTGGCATAAAATGCAAATGAGCATGAATACTTGACGGAGTATTGGAAAAGCATGTAAATCTTAAAACCCAAGACTAATAAAGTTAATTTCGGTAAAAAGTCTTTGATCAAAAAGCGCCACCACAGGAGAACCGCGGGGAACATGAAGCCGTTTGATGAGCAACACCTTTAAAAAAAGTTCCCTGTGGAGTTTTTAAACCTCTAGAGTCACGGAGAACATCTTTATGAGTTTCTTTTTTTCCCCATAGTTCCATAGAACTTCATCATGTAACCAAGATGTCCAAGAAAGACAAATAATCAAAAAAGACAACAAATGTTGTTCATGTATCTCAACAGACTAACAACACAAATCAGTTTGTGAAACAACTGTTGTTATATAATTAAAATTTCGTTCATATGTGCACTTTGTGTATGTTGTGAATGACAATAAAGTTTTTGAAACTGAAACTGAACTGTGGTTTGGATCCCATTTTTGTCTGAACCACTTTGGGAGAAAGTTTGAAATCAGTTCAAAGAACAGACTGAGACGATTTAATGGATCTGACTTGAGAAGGAAATCTGATTCGCCTCCAGTCTGAAGGAAGCCATCGATGTTCTCACATGTCGAAGCTAGCAGAAAACATTTACAAACTAGTTTTGATGTTCTACCTTGTTGTAAATTGTCACATGATCCTCTAAATGAAGATCATGTGACAATCCCTAAAGGTGTGTAGATATTATGCAAGTTAATGTTGTGAAATAATGTCACAACATATGAGAGTGACTCACAAGAGGATGATTTTGCCGTTGATGTCCGGTCTGAAGGGGAAGGGGGAGGGAAAGGACTGCTGACTGAGCAGGCTGTCGCTCTGGTCCTGCAGTCTCTCCTCGACATCCTCGCTCAGATGCTGCTGCTGCCATGTGGGGAGACTCTGGATGTCCACGAATTGAGAGCGAGCCCCCAGAGGATCCATCCCCTCTGGCATTACAGGCTCACGCCAGATTTACAAGCAGATGTGCTGCAAACAGAGGAGAGGGGGAAACTTGGATTAGAAGATCAGCAGAGACTAACCATTTAGGCCAATACTGGATGTTTGAAATAAGAATTTGGCAGATATCTGATGCCAATACAGATGCTTTTTTTTATTTGTTTCCCTCTGTTGTGCCAGGGAAACATCTGCTGACCTGTTTGAAAGCCTCTCAGTCCTTCATCACAGGATCATTGAATCAAACAAATCTATTAAACAATTTATTATCACCTCCTTTCACATTATTAAGATTTGTCTGTGGAAAATAACCATTTCAAAGCCTGTTTAGGCGTTTATACAAATGCCTACCTAGGCTAATGTTCTCAACACAGGTAAAATGATACACGATCTGCTATCATCAGTGAATATCATCTCAATTGCTGATAAGACGACGACAGGTGATTACCAATCAATATATATGTTCGGCTGATAAATCAGAATATCCCTCGTGATTAGATGCCAGTCAGTCAGCGTCCAGCATCTCTGCTATAATATATATTCACTTGGAACTCAGTATCAAACATCTCTTCACAAGCCTGAAAATATCTGACCTGGTTTGACACAACCAGTGTGAAACAATTAACCGATCAATCGATTAATTAACCGACACAAAACGAATGACGAACAATTTGGTTAATTTAAGATAAACGTTGACGGGTTAAAGACTGCTCAAAAGGACAAAAAGTAGTACAAAGACATAACCTTCAGCTTTGGAAAATTAGAGACTCTTCAAGGGAAAACTAATTAGCATTAAACATAAACGTTAGCTTGACCCTTCAGCCCTTAAATTAGCTTAACTTTCAATAACGCGAATTAAACAGTATGATAGTAGGAAGGAAAGACGAACCATAGTCGTCCTGAGTAACCTAATAAAAACGAACTTATAAATGAACTCATTTGGCTTAATTAACATATTCACGGAAGTACCAGATGATATTTGAGGTTAGCAGTGTTACATTAACAGTTACCCACCTAGGCAGTTGTAGTAAACCCTGGCAAAGGTGATGTCCACGTCAAAATTAATAAAATGAAATCTACTCACGACTATTTAAAGACTCAAGAGTGACTATTGTTCGTCTGTATGGTGATTCTAGCAAGCAAAGTAATCACAAAATCTGTCGAAAATTAAGTGTAAAGTGCTCATTAACCAGGTTTTCACTTTTAGCCGTCATGCTAGGAGCCTGTGAGTGCGGTGTAAGAGTAGAATCATTTAAGCAACCTCCGGCTTAAAATTTCAAAATAAAATTACAACGGAGGCTAAATATTCTTAAGACTCCAGTCATACAATGTATTTATTTTAGATTGCAGTCTTGTTTCTATAAATTTTCAAACGAGTTATATAGGATTGTTTTTTTAATGTAACAAGTCTGTGGGGGATCAGGAGGTAGTTTGTATAGCATTAGTAATGCGAAGGTTACTGGTTTGATCCCCAGAGATCACGTCAAATTGTAATTTTTTGCAGCATATTTTACTTCACAAAGTTCAGCGTATTGAACAAGCAGATGCCCTTTCCCAAATATGATGTGTGTGAAGTCATGTGTTCGCGTCACTATAATACGCTTTTATTTTGTAACCGGATTACATTCCGGTCCCTGTTGTGTACATCTAGTTTGACACATATCTTCAGTAGTCAGCTGACTAGCATAACAGCTTCATCTGCTGTGGCTCGGGGGATCTGTGAGAAGTCATGCAGTTTACTGAACCGTGTAATCAATGACAGGGAGTCGACACATCTGTCCATCGAAGAAATAAAAAATAGTTATGTGAGATAAATAAAATATCCGTGGTTTTGGGTTTTCCAAGAACCAACCGGGGCGAAATAAAGCATCTGACTTGTCAAGTGTTCTTCGATTGCAGACTAAAGTAATCGACGGAGCACAACAACGACATACATTGTCTATTGTGTATTGCTGCACACAGCTGCTTTCGAACAACATTGTGGAAAGCAGCCGATTTGTATGACATCGTTTTAGAATAGTGACCACATTAAACTGTCTTTTCTTACACGTTGTACACTGATGTGTGATCGATTTGTTGGCCTGTCACCGTAGCTCAACACAACACGATTCAACTAGCTAACGGCTGCATTTCAGAGGTAAGACGATAAATTAACTTACACATTAACCGCGTTTCAGAAAAAACAGGAATGGCGACTTGCTATGAAATATATACAGACACATATATATGAAATACATCAGATTTTCCGAGCTTCGTTTACTCAGAAACACCACCACGTGGGTTTTAGAAAACGGCTAATGCTCTGTGATGTGTACTCGGTTTGGTGTACATTGGTAGCCGGGCTGACGGGGTTACTTAAATATTGAATTGAGTCGTCGGACAGATGATTTGAACACCGTCCGCTCGGGCAGGTCTGTGCAGCAAAACAATCGGTCTTCAGCTACATGTTGACTAGCTTACTGTAAATCGCTAAAATATGCAGACAAGTAGTTGTATTCTATTTAATCGCATTTTACAAGTGTGTTGGCTATAAACGGGGCGCCATAAACTCACTCTGGTCCACCACAGACGCACATTATATTATAAGTAAGCATTAACTCGATCATATGTTAAGAAACCGATAACATAGTGTGCGTGCTGGTTGCTAAGTGTTTGTGTTTAATGCGTTTATTGACTGTTCCGGCCAATCCAACCAGGTGCTGATTCAAGACGCATTCATTTCATGCTGGTTTCTACAAATATAAATGTATATCTCATATCCCATATCTCTCATATGGTCCAACAGGCATCTCCATCACCTTGAGGCTGCGGGTCATGGGGTTGACCAAGCAGTACCTGCGCTACGCTTCCAGCGCAGTGTTTGGGGTCATCGGCAGTCAGAAAGCCAACATCTGTTATGTGACCCTTCGTGGGGGGGAGAGGGGACGACACGTTGCTGTGGCTGCGTGCGAACATGTCTTCATCTGGGACATCCGGAAAGCCGAGAAGGTGAGAAGCACAGAGGATTGAGACTGAAAAGGTAACTCCGAGTCAGGTCACTGACTATCCTCTGTCTTTGTCTAGGTCTTGATCCTGAAGGGCCAGAAGCACGAGGTGACCTTTCTGTGCGCCTCACCTGATGGCGTTAATGTCGCCGTGGGTTACGAAGACGGCGCAGTGAGGATCTTCAGCCTTCTGAACGGCGAGAACAATGTCTCCTTCAACGGCCATAAGTCTGCTGTCACAGTTATCGGCTATGACACCCTGGGAGCGCGGCTCGTCACTGGTTCCAAGGTAAATCAGGTGTCATTTTACTTTATTGTACTAGTTAAGGTTTTACATGTTTAGACTTCAGGATGGGGGTTGAGGAGGATGATATTTCCTTTTGCCCCTCCTCCAGGACACGGATGTGATTGTGTGGGACGTCATCAACGAGTGCGGTCTGTACAGACTGAAAGGCCATAAAGACGTCGTCACGCAGGCCTTGTTCCTCAAAGACAAGAACCTGCTGGTCACCAGGTAACACACCAAATCTTTAAGGGCTGTTGCTACACACCTCCGCTAAATGTGGTGAAAATCAGCCTGGTACAAACAACAATTATCACCATGATGTGACTTTGTGTGTGCAGTTACGGTAGTTAAAGTACCACATGGCCTCCTGCTGCGTTTGATGCATCCACAAACATTTACAAACCTGCATGTGGTTTTTATTTGTGCTGCTTTTGTGCTGTGTAATTAAAATACGGTACGTGCTCTGCTGCTGTGCAGCTCCAAGGACAGCTTCGTGAAGTGGTGGGATCTGGACACACAGCACTGCTTCAAGACCATGGTGGGCCACCGCAGTGAGGTGAGTGGTTCCCTGCTGCAGGTTCCTTTCATGACATTATATGAGGCATAAAATAACAGAACCAGGACAGGTTATCAGGCTTAATGAAACACCTTCAGGTTAGAGGACACATTGTAAACTACTTGCGTGGGCAGATCAGTTTCACTTCTCTCACAGCTGTCTGACATCCTGCTGTGACTTCAGGAAAATACCTACAAATGCTGACACCTTCATTGATATTTATAATATATATTATTTACCGGCAACATCCACACTAATGTTTGTGTTGTTGTAGTTTATTAGATCAGAAAGGATGTGTGATATTGAAGTGTGTGTGTGTGTGTGTGTAAGGTGTGGGGGATGGCGCTGCTGAATAAGGAGAACCGGCTGCTAACAGGCTCAGCAGACAGTGAACTTCGAGCCTGGGACATCAGCTACCTGCAGGAGGTGAGTTAGTCCACAGCCGCACGATCTGTCTGGTCTTTACTCTTTGAAACTGATTTATTATAGCTCCGTTTAATGGTTTGATTTGGTTACGGCCATCAGGCGCCGACAGCACAACATTTGCATAAAGTCAAGTATTCATTATGCCATTGTGCTAAGATACAACAAGTGCTCCATCAAGGAAGCTCCTGAAATTTGGAGTGCACCCGTATTCTGATCTGTATGGTCGAAGGATTAAAAGAACTTTCGCCCAAAATACATCCAAACGTCTCACTGCACATAGTTTGTTCACAGCAAAACACATGCCGAGTGTGAAGTAGATGAAATGAACAGAAGAGTGATGAAGACGCACGCATTCGTTCAGAGATGACTTTGTTTATAATTATATAACGATACGTCACAGGAAGCAGACTGGCTGCAGTGTAGTCGGTTGTTGTTGAGCTCTGTCAATCTACGTGTGTCCTGCTCAGGAAAAAGCCGAGGGCGAGCCCAAGGTGAAGAAGGGGAAGACTCTGCTGGATGATGGTGACGAGAATGAGGAGGAAGATGATGAGAGTCCAGAAGAGGTATGATAAACATCGTTCAAACAACAGGAGCTGTAGGTGGGTGAAGAATCTTGTCTGCTTCTCTTAGGCTTTAATCTTTGTCTTCACTCTTCCTCTCGCAGAGGATTCTGAGTTGTAAGAAGGCCGGCTCCATCCTCAGAGAGGCCAGGGACCGAGTCGTCTCCATGACGACGGACAGGAAGGCCAGAGTCATCGCGTGCCATGTGAGTGTTTGAGCATCTTCAGGTGGTGGTGAAATATCCCAAAGCACACGTCAGGCACGGACAGTTTTCTCTGCTTGTTTCCAACGAACATACAACATTGTTCACTCGTCTCATCAGGGCAATGACTCCGTGCTGGAGCTCTTCACTGTCCTCTCAGAGGACGAGGTGCAGAAGAAGATGACAAAGAAGATGAAGAAAGCTAAAAAGAAGGCGACCCAGTAAGAACGTCTTCCTGTCTTCCTGCTACTCCAATTAATGAATGAAGGTATTACTCACTGCTTCCTGTATGCAGTAGTTGTTCAGCATGTTGTGCTGCTGCCCCCTGCTGTAGAGCTCAGGGTGATGCAGGCGAGGAGTCAGTGGAGCCGGTGGTGGAGAGGATGCTGAAGGACGAGATCATCAGGTTGAGCAACATCAAGGCCTCAGCCAAGATCAGGTCAGTGCAGAGCCAAATGTCCCAGCAGCAGGTTATCGGATTAAAAACAAGGCACATAAAGACCCGATCGTTCCTCCAAACTCGACTTCGAAGTCACCAGCTCCTCCCACGCGTGCTTCCAGGTGGGTGGACTGTCTGTCCTGTGCCGGCGGTGAGCTGAAGGTGGCGCTGCTGCTGCAGAACAACACCATTGAGACCTACAGCCTGAAGACTTCGGACAAGACCCCCACAGCCAATAAGACGGCTCGCCTCACGCTTGGCGGTCACCGCACAGACGTGCGCACGCTGGCCTTCAGCTCTGACAACCTGGCCGTCCTCTCTGCCTCCGGAGACACAGTCAAAGTGTGGAACAGGTGAACGTCCTCTGTTTACTGGAACATGTGTTGGAGAGGATCAGACTGGATGTAAATGTATTTATGAGACCAGATAACTCAGTTGGCTGTTTACTATTATATTATGGTTGAGCTCTTTAGCCGTCTCGATGGTCTTAATTTAAAAAACTAGATGACATCACATAGTTAAACATGACTTGAAAGTGTATATAATCGTTTGTTTTTGTTCTAGGTTGCCACCTATAAACTTTATGACCCGACTCTGTTTCATCACGTCGTTTAGCTGTCCAGCTGTTTTGGTTTTACTCTCATCACTTTCATCGATGTTTTCAGAGCTTTAAAAAGATAGCTGCTGGACACGATGTGGAATTTAACGGCCAAAGATTAAGAACGACCTGAAAAAGATGTAAAGTGATGATATGTCAGTTGTTTAGTATTCACGGCTCGTTTCTGCTGCCCCCAAGTGGCCGAACTGTTGTAACTACCAAACGTGTAACAGGATGTCCCGCCCCTCCTCACAGGGCGACGCTGCAGGTGATTCGCACCATGGCCTGTGAATACGCCCTCTGCTCCCTCTTTGTGCCCGGAGACAGACAGATCATTCTGGGAACTAAGGTACTGACGATGATGTTCATCTGTGTGGAGTCAGTTTCCTATTTCAGTCACTGAGTTGGGTTTGTCTTGTCAGAGTGGGAAGCTGCAGATCTTTGAGCTGGCTTCAGGAAGCCTCCTGGAGACCGTAGATGCCCACGACGGAGCCCTGTGGTCCCTCTGCCTGGCCCCGGACCAGGTAGAACAGAGCTCTCCTCCCCTCTGCATTCATCAAATCACTCAATTTAATGGTTGAGTGATATGATGCTCTCTACCGTGCATGCGTGTGTGCGCTAATGCATGTGTGCATGCTCTTCCTGCAGAGGGGGATTGTGACCGGAGGTGCAGACAAGTCGGTGAAGTTCTGGGATTTTGAGCTGATCAAGGATCAGGGGACCGGCCAGAAGTAGGTCCTCCCTCATAGACACAGTATTTACCACACATCACATCTGCCCACTGATCTGACTGTACAACCTTCAGCGGTCAGTGTGACACAGATATTAATGTGTGTGTGTGTGTGTGTGTGTGTGTGTGTGTGTGTGTGTGTGTGTGTGTGTGTGTGTGTGTGTGTGTGTGTGTGTGTGTGTGTGTGTGTGTGTGTGTGTGTGTGTGTGTGTGTGTGTGTGTGTGTGTGTGACGCAGGAGGCTGACAGTGAAACACACACGCACACTGCAGCTGGAGGAAGACGTTCTGTGTGTGAAGTTCTCTCCTGACCGCCGTCTGCTGGCCGTCTCTCTGTTAGACTGCACGGTCAAGGTCTTCTACACGGACACACTGAAGGTACACACACACACACACACACACACACACACACACACAGGAATACTTGATGAATGACGTCAGTTATACTGATTCAATACGTCTTCCTCTCAGTTCTTCCTGTCTCTGTACGGACACAAGCTGCCAGTTCTCTGTCTGGACATCTCACATGTGAGTATTTAGTTATTTATTGAGTGTTTTGTCCCCTCATTCCATATGTCCTATAAGACGTAGGTCACATGACTCTTGTGTCTGTGACCGATCCTGAATCTTGTAAGGTTACCCCGTAGCCCCGCCTCCCTGACTGACCTCGTCTTTCTGTCCCACCAGGATAACACCATCATCGCCACCGGCTCGGCCGACAGGAACGTGAAGATCTGGGGGTTGGACTTCGGTGACTGTCACCGCTCCATGTTTGCTCATGACGACAGGTAACACACAACAACACAGGCCCAAACTAAAGAAGATCAAAGACTCCGACTTCATCTGACCCCGGTCCTGTCCCCCCCGACCGCCCGGGGATCTCTCTCATCTCACCGCCGTCCTTTGTTTTTTCCTTTTCTTGATTGAATTTTCTTTTCTTTCTTCCTGCACGAGTCGACCTGCTGTGTTACATTTCACTCTGTTGTTGACCCTCCTCTCGACTCACCGCCTCTCAGTCTGTATCGGATCCATTTGTCTTGACTTCCTCTTCATCTTGTTTTGTTCTCTGCAGCGTCATGTTCCTCCAGTTTGTCCCCAAGACTCATCTGTTCTTCACAGCAGGCAAAGACAAGAAGATCAAGCAGTGGGACGCAGACAAGTTTGAGCACATCCAGACGCTGGAGGTGATGATCTTGTCTGTCTGGACTCGAGTGATTCAGATCAACTATCAGCTGTTGTCATGGAACTAGATCAGCTGAGGGAGGCGGGAAGTGGTTGAGCTGTTTTTAGTGACATGTCTCCACCTCACAGGGTCACCACAGGGAGGTTTGGTGTCTGACCATCAGCCCCAGCGGCGACCACCTGGTGTCGGCCTCCCACGACAAGTCCCTGCGTCTGTGGGAGAGGACCAGGGAGCCCATCATCCTGGAGGAGGAGAGGGAGATGGTGAGGATGGAGGTTCAGCGCTGACACCGACCGTAGACAATAATCTACATAAACACACTTGAAGACAGTTTCTGTCTGTGAATGACCGTGTTTGTTTTCTCAGGAGCGAGAAGCCGAGTTTGAGGAGAGCATGGCCAAAGGGGAGGCGCCTGTGGTGAGTCTGACCTCAGCAGAGTCTTTACTGGATCTCAACAATCACAGTTGTATTTGTTGTTATCGAAGGAGGAGGAGCGACGCTCTGCTTCAGTGAGATGTGTTTAAATGAACTTGTTTGACGGCAGGTGCCCGGTGAGACTCCAGGAGAGGCCGCCCCCGCTGGCAAGAAGACCGTGGAAACAGTGAAAGCTGTGAGTGGACGACTGATCCCTTCCTTTACACGACACCCGTCACGGTCGGTGTGTTCCTCGTTAAGTTCTTGTCTTGTCTCTCTGCAGGCTGAGCGGATCATGGAAGCTCTGGAGCTGCACAGAGGGGAAACCAGGAAGATGGAAGAGCACAGATATGCTTGTGAGAGAGCAGGAAAAGAGGTAGAGGCATCGTCCAGCGGCTGCGGAGCATCGGAGCGTCACGTGTCTGATAGGAGCTCAGTTCTCCGTGTCCTGTTACAATGATGATGTCATTTTATTCTGCAGCTGGCGCCACCGAGGCCGGATCCCGTTCTCGTGGCCTTCGGGAACGTTACAGTAAGTGGATGAAGAACAGACGTCTTTCATGGATATTGAGTTGTGTTTAGTTGAAGTTAATCCCGTCTGTCCTCCTCGCAGTCGTCCCGTTACGTGTTGGACGTCATTAAGAAGGTCCGATCCAGGTGAGATGGGAGTCCAGTCCGACTGTGACTGAACACCGTCAGCGCTCTCTGCATCTAAAGTCTCTCTGTGTTCTTCTCTCTGTGCTCAGTGAGCTGGAGGTTTCCCTGCTGGTGTTACCGTTCCCGTACGTCCCCGACCTGCTGACGCTGTTCAACGGCTTCATCCGGCAGGGCCTGCAGGTGGAGCTGGTCTGCCGCTGCCTTTTCTTCCTGCTCAAGTAAGAGCTCACCTTCTCCTTCTCCTTGTCTCGGTGTTCCTGCAGAGGTCTGGCAGTCAGAGTGACGTCACTCCGTCACATGCTGCCTTCACCTCATCCTGAGGGTTCTGTTGTTTCCTTTCTCCAGGATCCACTTCGGCCAGATCTCCAGCAACCAGATGCTGCTGTCCGTCATCGATGAGCTGCGGACCAACACCATCTCCAAGGTGCAGGAGGTCCGAGTAAGTAACCTCAAGAAGGTTTTTAGCTGCTTTCAGCTTCCTCCTGTTGGATGGTTCATGAGGATTCACTTCACTTTACCTCCTCGCAGGACGTGATGGGCTTCAACTGCGCCGCCCTGCAGTTCCTCCAGCGGGAGATCGAGAGCAAAGAGGATGTGATGTTCTTCGCTGAAGCCACCGGACGACTCAAGGAGAAGAAGAAGAGGAGGAGGAGGAGGATGAGTTTAAAAGAGGGAAGGTACAGCATGATGT
>CAAKHC010010380.1:7371-19757 GCA_901007825.1 Macroramphosus scolopax | reverse complement strand
TCTCCCAAACCCAAGATCCAAAAGTGAACACATGAAATAACGAGCCTCTTACCTTCTCTGACATTTTGTTGCTGACTCCTAGAAGCATTAACATGTTGTCACATTCTGTAACTCCCATGGCGTACAGGTCACTTAGAACATTGGCACAAGCAATTCTTCCCTACAAATAAAGAAATAGTAAACATTATGCAAGTTAAACTTGAGATGTGATATAGGCCACACATCAGACAAAATAATGCAGATGAACAAAGAATTTTTTGTAATTAATGAGACCACATTGGGCCAGAGAGAGGAGACTCGTACCATCATGTAGGGGTCATCCACGATAGGGTAGATGTAATCTGTTGTCTGGACAAGTGAAAGGCCTCCATGTCTCAAGGGAATCACACAGGTGTCCATCCCTATGCCTACAAAAAATAAAAACATTTTTAGGTATTGAGCATCAACACATAGTAGTAGGATGTTACTACTGTGGTTCTGAACACCAGCAAAAAGTTATAATAATTATTGTGTTTTCAGTACTTAATGACTAGTGTTATATCTGTTAATTTAGTGCCAATGAAAGATTCAACTTACCTAATCGGGGCATAACTGCCCCCAGGAACTGTTCATCCTCTTGATAGTGGTTCTCTTGTAGGTTTTCTAGCAACTTCTGTAAAACCTCTTGGGGCACCTGTTACCGGAGACATTAACCAACGTTATCACACATTTCACCAGCTGAGGGGCTGAATATTATGCATAGTTTCATATGAAGACAATCTTTTTCAAAATATAATGTACATAGCCAACCTTGCAGCCTGTGCCCTTGAGCTCAGCAAAGCGCGTGAGTCTGAAGTTCTTGTCCAGCTCATAGCTTTCGGGATTAAAGGACTCCCTTACGGACATGTCGGAAGAAACTCTGGGCCCTCACCACTGGAAGCACAACATAATCCCAAAACAGAAAGAATTGTGAAGATTAGAAACATTGTCCAAGTGTGACAAGATGAAAGTGTATGTATTAAAGGCAAAACTCTTGAGTTGAGTCACAACTTAATTATAGGGCTGCAATTGACAACTACGTTCATCACTGAAACATTTGCCCGTAATTCTGTGGTAAACATAATCCAAATCATTGCATCTGTAAACTGCTAGATGAACATTGATATAAAAACTGCAATTTCTAAGAGCACAAAGCCGTGTTTCATTTACTTGTTTGATCTGAAAGTTTGACATTGGGGAGAAAATGTTGAATGAAACTGGAACGCTCTCATTTAAAAACAAACAATACAACACCACAACACAAATATGATAAATACGAGTTTGATTTCTACCTCTCTGAATCTGTCTCCACATTGACCAATCACAAGTGAAGATTATGTGTTTTGTTTTGTTTTTCTTCATGAGATTGTCCAGCTTGTGAAATGTGGTGAGATGGAGGCTCTTCCTGATAATATTACGACGGTGTTTTACTAAAGAAGAATGCAACCTATTAGTCCAGGCACCTTTTCCTGAAATGATCAAATCTGTGCTGATAGTCACTGATAGTTTATTGAGCTCACAGTATAACGCCGGTTATTACCAGATCATCTCTATCTGATACACAAATCTACCTGCAGCAGCACTAAACTTCACAATGAGCTAGCGCGGGCTGGACGGCTGTTACATTCTTATTTTTAACAAAATAACGGCGTGGAAATGTAAAACCCTTCGTCATTAAACAAGAGATGTCACTTGAGTTACTCGATAGTTGTAACCCGGGTTATGTGTTACAGAGGGGGCCTCTGATGTGCACAGTGGTGTTCAAGAGACAAAATGCTGCCAAGTTCATTCAACCCTTAGACGCTGGCTACACCAGAGGTAAACATGTCTTTTCAGTGTAAGGAAGACATTATCAAAGACCGTCTACTTCAGTCTTAATAAAGAGACACATATACTGGTGGTGGTGGCTACATCTTTGGCGTTAGTGTAGGTTTTGCTGTGAATGTATCTTTCGTTTTCAAGCTAGGACTTGCTAGCCAGAGCCGATCTAAGCATGATGCGATGAGCATTAGCATCTCTGTGCAACAAAGAGCTGGGTGCCAAAGTCAACTGGGCTTTGTTACTTTTAAAAACACAGCCTGTGCAAGCTAATGCCAACATGTACCACATATGTGTGAAACATAGTGCAAACTCCTTGCACATTAAAGTTAAAAAGTTGACTTAGAGCGCCAAACAAAAATGTCGGCGGCGGAAAAAATTAACCCTTTGAGGTCCCACGCCATGCGATGTGTGCAACATCAGAGTTGATATCAATAAAATAACATTGAACATGCGACTGATGCAACGTTTGCAATGATATGGTGCATCAGAAGTGTTTACAATTGCCCTATATGTAATTATAGGACCAAAGCGGAGTTATATTCTTGTAACATTTCCCCTTTAATTGAACTGACCAGTTTATCCTTACCAGCTTCAAGTCAGCGCTGGATCCCCGACACAAGAGCGGGGACAGCAGCAGCATGCATCGCGGCTACAATCGGGCGTCCTGCCAGAATGCCTGACTAAAATGAACACAAAGTTGTCTCCTCAATCGCGCTTAGACTATAGAAATAGAAGCTATCACATATAACTAACTAAAATGTAAATATTATATCTATCAAATGATGTTTTGTCTTCATACAAAAATATATAGTTTAAAATACGATCAGGAAGCTCGAGCGATTGCAAAGGGTCCTCTGCCTGCACAGTGGCGGCTTTAACATTCCCTTTAACAAGTTGTGAAATCTGGCAAAAAAATATCTACAATGGAGTGTACCTTTAATTTGCCCTTTTCCCTCCAATTAAACCGGTAACACCATAACATTGTATGGTTAGAAAATAATAGGACCCCTCACAAAAGCTCTGCTTTTACCTGCGCCTTCTAGTGTATCTTTTGGTATCGTAATGTTAGTATATTGCGAGAAATATTTGAAAAAGGATGTTAATTCAGCCAGTTATTCATAATGGTGGCTCATGCTGAAATACAGCCTTGTGTAGACATTATTTGCCTAATTTATTCCGTTGTAACTTTAACTATAAAAACAACTCCAAAAGTTAATGATGTGAGCAACTGTATTCATTAAGAAATATAAAAATGCTTTCATTCATAATGTTAACACACAAAAGCACTGATAGACTATATATTGTAATAATTAAAACAAACGTTTATTAGTAGAATAATATATACTTTGACATATCAAGCCAGATGTAGCCTATCAACCCATTTTAATGATTTGTATTTGATAGAATATATCAAGTTGTTATATGTTAGGAATGAAGGTGGATGCTACAGTACACATTACATACTGGTTATTCTACAAGGCACAATCCACAATGGACATATTCCCTTAAAATGTAATTTGTGCAAAATATATGGGTGTTATACCGTGAAAGGACAGATTCAGTCTTCAGATCTATGACCTTCCTAGTGATAACATGAGAGCAAATGTGCCTTTAAAGCTACTGAATACAACAAGTCATATCTGAACTCGGAAAAAGGTCTTAACGTTTCTTAAGCACTGTCAAGTTCAATGTTTGTTAGCACATAATTTCACATCAGTTCATAAAGATATTTTGGAAGTGCAACATGCGTCCAACTGAAATTATAAACAGACATGAAAGGCAGCGTGTAATTGTGGATATCACTAAGCAGCCTCTTCTTAACTTGGTCCTGTTTTTCTCATTTGACAAATAAAGTGTCAGGATGCATCATATTAGAGAAGTAATGAAGACAAATATCCAATCATTTTTGTTAGGCAACGATGGCAGCCCTTGAATCAGCCAGTCTTGTTCACCACTGTCCCTTCCACAGTTGTAGGCATGTCGTAGTTGCAGCCTATTAGAGAGGACAGAAAATATTAATATAGTACAATACATCTAAAAGCCTCTGTGCACTTGTGTTTGCATATAATTACTAGTATTTTCACAACTGAATGTAGACATCATATTGTGACAGCCAGGATGGAATAGAGAGGTGAAAGGGCGAAGACGCTGCATGGTTTGTAGATAATTAGATGACATTTTGGGAAGCAGTGAGAGAATGTCAAATGTCCCAGCAGCAGCGTGACAAAGACATATGAGCCAACGAACCAGCCAGCAACACTGTTTGGTTTGTGTGTGCGTGCGTGCGTGCGTGCGTGCGTGCGTGCGTGCGTGCGTGCGTGCGTGTGTGTTGTGACAATAGAAGTAGACATTCTGGGCTCATAGCAGAGCCGGTGGAAAGATGTATGATGGCGTGGTGATGTATGGGGAAAGATGCAGACACAGAAATACAAAAGGAGACAACAGACTAGTGTGAATGTAAATAGGTTAGTATGTGTGTGTGTGTGTGTTGGCTGTCAATACGTGTGAACATTTTAATGTTTTGTTCATACTTGTTGAAGGTCCATTTAAGACATCTTCTGCCTCTGCGGCATCTTAAAAGCCGATGGAAACAAAGTAGAAACACAGATGAGAATATAATTAATTAACATACGGTTCGATTACTACCTCAAAAAAACAAAACATTATAAGCTTACTAAAAGTAGAATTCATGTCAGAGCTGGATTGCATTACATCGTAGAGGTGCACCGAATAAAGTGGCCAGTGAGTGCATCTTTAATACTGTGCAAATAAATGTAGACTACAATGTACATTATTCCAATAAAAGAAGCAACATATCAGAAGACTACATAATAATACCGTACCTCTTTTAAGTCTCCTCCTGGCAAGTTTGATTTGATCTTGAAGGATCTGAACCCAGTCCCGTGGCCCAGGCAACTTCTCTATTCTGTGTTCAGTGCAGTATTTCTCTGTAAAAACTGGAAACAGATATATATGAATATGAATATATAAATGCTATAATATTACTGCATATGTTACAGTGTCATCATTGGACTATCCTGCCACCGAAAAAACTGATTAATCCCTTTGTATCATGCCGTTCTCTCACTCACCTTTAATTGCACCCACAATGTTCTGATCCAGGCCCTTTCGGTTGTCATTAAGCCCTCTCTTCCTTTTACCATTTGGCAAGGACTTAGCGAGGGTAGCATCATCGAAGAAGGCACACACCTAAACAGAACATGTTTCAAACAATAGGTCCATGTTAAAACAGTGCAGAACCTTTAGTAAACTGAGCTTCTCATTAAGGTTGTTTGTGTTTATAATAAATATAAGCCATGATACATGACAGTAGAGTCAAGCACTATCAAGGGGCAGATGACGCGTCTCTCAAAAGTTATAGGTTCGCACCAGTTTCCGGAACAGCAAGCTGCCAGAGCGCGTGTAGTTGACCAGAATAGAGTCCAACTGAGCCTTGGAGATAAACACATCATAATCCTCTGCAAGGCGCACCTCCGACTGAAAGGTTATGAAATAAAACAATGTAATTCATGAATATTATCGAAGTACTATCAATTGAAATATAACAAGTTATTCCATTTTAGAAAGCAGCAATTTCTGTGATTTTTAGATTATATTAGATTGGGTTGAAATAGAAAAAAAGGTATCAGATTAAATAGATAAATAGTTAAAAACATTGTATTTGTATTTTGAAAATAAAATACACACAAAATACTTATATCAGATTGATTATTTAAAATTATACAATATGTACTTTGCCTGCAGAGTAATGGGAAGTTCACTCAAATCGTTTTAATAAAACAAACACACAGTAACATGCACACACAAACACATGGAGATTACCAGCACCCCTGTGGCCTGAGGTTCCTTTAGGTGGTTCAAGTGAGAATTGTGTGTGTTGCTGACAGGTGCTGGATTCTTCCGAGGTGGCTGCACTGAAACCTCTGAGGAGGTTGGACGACTGTTGGATGAGGACAAGTCGTTCTCACAATCCTCCCTCTTCCCAGATTCTGCAGGTGCAGCAATAATTGTTGATGCTTCCAACGGGGAAAGAGCTGCTTTTCTTGTACTTAGCACAGTCAGTGGTGCCACTTTATAGATTGGCCTCCTCTTACGGGGCCGACGACGAGGTGCAGGACCAGGTCCAAGGCGAGGTTGGCATGATGATGCTGCCTGCTCTTGCCTTTCCAAGGATGCTTAAAAAAAGAAGTGACAAATTGTATTTTTCTCGCCCTTTCTGCCCCTCTGTCTCTCTCTTACAGCTTGTGAGTATTTGAGCTCATTCACTGACCTCTCTGAGTCTGCATCAACCTCCTCATGGCACGCAGTTCCTGCAAAATAGCTTGCAAAGTGCCTTTACAGTTACACATACAGCAGGGGGGCTCTGTCTCAGCAGGAGGGACTACATCTGCTGGAAAGTCAATGCATGTTAGTGAATGAAACATGCATACACATAAGGGTGCTACGTCTCTGATAACAAGGTGTGTACATATGTGCATAAGCGAATTAAGTCAGTAAGCGTGCCAGGGTTTGTCTGTTGTCTACTGCTCAACTTTCCAATTACTGACTGTCTGCCACATGCACAAACACATGCACTAAAACTAGACACAGAGTACTAGACATTGTCTCCTCTTTAATTTAGCAAAACATTTTCTTTAGCAAACAGAAGTTATGTATATCAATGTTCTCCTCCTAACACATGTTTTGTTACCCTACCATTGGTCTCTTCCTCTTTGATTGGATCCTTGGTATAGCTGATGATCCTCAGGCCTTTGGAGCGGGTGCTGTACTGGTCACAGCCTGGGCCATTGGGGTTGGGGGTGGCTATAGATGAAGATGAAGGCCCTGCATCCCCTGTAGAGTTCCATTTGTTGATCTGGTGGTTCTTTGAAGCAACAGAGAAAGGTGCAGGCTGGACCCAGGTCAGATGCATATCTGAGGGCATCTTTGTGAAGTTGTCTTGCTCTGTTTCCACACGTTGATATACCCTGCTGGTCTTATCACTCAGAAGCCTCATCATACCTGTGATTTGCCTCTTGATCTCCATGCCCTCATCCCCCAGCCAATCTACAAAGAGAGAGTGTTTGTATAATTACTCAGATCCTCCATTATATGTATTAATCCTTAAAATGACACATACCATCAGGAGCAGCAGCATCCTTGGGCTCGTCATTTGCATCTTTGCAGCTTGAATTAATCAAATATGAGGCGTCGTGCTCTGCAAGAGATACTCACAGCATTGCTATGATGAAATACAAAAATTTAATCAAAGAATATAAAAAACAATGTGACAGATATTTGGAACATTATCGCGTTTCTGCCTTTTACATTGGAACGATTAAGCTTGCGCATGTTGAATGGAACTGCGTTGTCAACCAAAGCACAACCCCCTCCCATCCAATGAACAATCCACCACCTGTAGGTGGTATGAACTACTGTAGTAAAGAGATATAAAGCTAATGAAAAACAGAATGGAAAATGTCAGCTGTATGTTATATGATAAGAACGCACTAGATATTTCCACGGATCATCCCTTTACTTCATTAATTCTTTTGAATCTTAACATACTGCGCTACATTAAATCTGATCCTCAGGAATTTTTTGCATGTCAGACTTGACTCGTGAGGTAGCAGAGAGGTAAAGCCGATGCAAGGACTGTGGGCATTGTCGTGGCCATCGCTTTTGTTTGCTGAGTCGCCAGACGAACCCCCAGACACAGACGCGCGTCTTGCATTCATTCAGCAGCCTACCTTCATCCGTGACCAGTTTAAAGCTCCGTGACTTCCTTCTCCTCTTCCTTTCCCCACACTCCATCTTTATCCCGGGCTTTTCCCACTGTAGTCTTCAGTAAGTCGCACAGTCGAAAATCGCCCTCCAGAAGTCTAATGAGTGACTGATAACACTCAGTGTCCGTCTGCTTTATTAATCAATTACATTGATCACCAAGCCGCACTACACATCCTCTCATCGGCGGATTGTCACAGTGTTCAGCCTAAATGAACACGATTGATCCTATTATATGATCTTCTATAGTTCGCATCGTGACGTTGGTCCTTCCCTTTCGCCATGTAAATAAATTAATGACTTTAATATTCTAAAATTCGTCTCATATCCCTTTGCGCCACCTGATGGTATCATCCAAAAGGTCGGCTCAGACAATTTGCCACTGTTGTATTCAAACAATGGACTGTTAGAACCAGAGCAGCCATGACACCACTTTATATTTTCATAAACATATATTACAATCAGTTTTCAGTCCTCTTCTTTATTCAGGATCGCTTCTTCAATCACATTTTAAGCATATAAATACATCATTAATTTTCACACCAGATATGGACTAAAGCACGTTTCTCATTTTACTTACCTTTTTAGTTTAGCCTAAAGTTATTAAGACAGCAGTGTTTCTACATGCTTGAATGGGAGTACTCACAGACTCCAATATCTCAAATACTAGTCTACACGTATTAATGGCTATGGTGATGTGCTAAGAATATTAAAGCATGTATGCAATAGCGCCACCATGTGAGGCTATGAATTTGTAGGAGTGGGCTTACAGAAGAAAAGGTTTGTGTACAGTAACAGCATACAGACATGGATTATGCCAATGTTATAGGCCTACAGGCACAATTCACATACGAATCATATGTTAATCAATTCTTATTGCTGGGTTGCTTACTCAAGTGATGTATTAGTGTCACTAATTTTTGAAATAAAATGTTTCTTTCATGGCAGCCAGGGCTTTTTGAGGGCATGGAGCGGACATCCACATCTAAGTGAAGCTGATGTAGTATGTCAAAGAATGTGTCCTCCATCCTGGCATAACCCTGCTTCAGGCAACTGTACAAATTGGACCAAAAATGATCACTTATGACAAGTGCAGGTCAGTTAAGTTTGTGTCATATGTTCCACCACTTTCTACATTTTCAACCCAGAAAAAATATAAAATCTAAAAATCTATGATTTGTCCATCTCCATTTGAAAAGCGACTGATCCTCACAGAGGGTATTTTGTACCTTTGCGAATGATCAGCTCATAAACTAAAACATGCAGAAATTGCAGTAATTTGGAAGATGAGATGCCGGAGCCACTGAAGGAACTGCAGTAATAATGATAGTGATATTAATAAAACTGTTTGAATTGGACATATTGATTCCATCAAACTAGACTGTTTGTGTGGAAAACTGTGCATGTTTGCTCTCATGCATCTTAAATGAAAATTTTCTATTTATTGCCCTTTAGTTGCCATCAATAGTTATCTGGTTCATGCAAAATTGTATTGTTTAATTAACTAAACCTGTTATATAACCTGTCATATGTTTCTTAAATAGCCTAAATAATTGAAAATAAAAATGAATATATAAGTCTTTCAGTTGTATGTAATGCAACATCTCCAAAAAAGAAGACCCAACAGGTCGGTATACCCAATTTATAATCGAGTTTTATACTTGTTTTGAAATATTTACTTTATTAAAGCGATTAATTAAGGACTCTTATTATGAAATCCCATTGTCGGCTATACACTTAACTTCCGGTTGAAGAGTTCGGGTGGTTTAATCGTTGTAACATCTTGTGTACGAACATGTTTTTCTGTTGAAATAAACAAATTACGACTACTCTTATCCAATAACAATGGATATACTTAAAGCTGAGATCGCAAGGAAGAGGAAACTCATTGAAGACAAACAGCTTTTGGACGTGAGTCTCCCACGAAGTTGATTTGTTTTGTTCGCTAGCTAACTTGTTAGCTATGTTGCTAAAACGTTAACCAACATGCTGTAACGTTAAAGTCATCATTTATATGTTTTAAATGAGACCTACGCAGTCTATTGTTTTGTAGTATTGAACTTTGGGACAAAGTGAAACAATTACTTGACGTTAAGCTAGCCAACCAGTATGCAAGTTAAAAGAAATGGTTGCTGAAATAAAATGCAATGTATCAACTTAGTGATGTTAGCTAACTGTAGCCCACCGTATGTTGACGTCAACCAATGTCGCCCAATACCTTTTCTAACTCCACATAAATTACTAACACAAAGTGCATGACTGAATATTTTCATAGTTATTAGATCGATCATGACACTACATCACCCGCAGGAAGTATTAAATCGGCTGTGCAAACTATAAAAGCTGCTAACTATGTTTCTGTTTCCAGGGTTCCAAAAAATACTTCAAAAGAGCCGATCTTGCACACAAGGAGAAAGAAGAGTACTTCATAAGATGTGGATATAAGGTTGAGTGTTATTAATATCACTCTCTCTTTCTCTGTCTTTCTCTCTTGAACACACACACACAGATCTAATTACATTTCTGTCTTCCATTCATTGTCATTGCCATTCAGCCTTCTCCTCTTTGAAATTGCAGTATTGTAGTGTAACATTTCCCAGGAAACTAAGAAATTCAGACATTGCTCAGGTGTGCATTTGTGTTTGTGTTTATTGTGCTGTTTCTCCCCAACCTGTCTGCTGCCTGCAACTGTAGGTTCAAAGAGAGCCTCCTGAGAGTCAGGTATGGGATTGCACAGTGGAAGTTGCTGACAGGATGCATGATCTGAGGCGTGTGTTTGAACACGCAGTGTCCCAAAGCTTCTGCTTCCTTGGCAACCTTTTTCAAAGTTCACTAACTAGGACTGGTGAGGATAAAAGCAGAAATAACATGGTGGAGATATCTTAAATTCGATACTCAGTCAATCTGAAAACTCGTTCTTTCATATGATGTCTGGCCTTTAGAAATCAAGTTTTAACTAGCTCTCCTGAGCTTACTGCACCCTTCACAAACATAGTCTATTCAATGTAAATCCAATACTCCACCATTGTCCATATTTATGCTTTTAACAATTTATTTATATGTGCAGATATGCAGTAACTACGATGACAAAAAGATTACATACTAGACCAGTTATATGGCACAAAGTATTTAAAAACTCAGCATCAATCACCAGTCAAAAAGCAAGGGAACAAGGAAAGGACGCCACAAGGCCAACCAGGGACACAGCAGCGGTGTGGATTTCAGCATGGGATCCTGAACTGAAACATTTCTGTTATCAAGCTGCCCTTTTGTTTTGCACTTAATCTGTGACTGCAGCTTTATTATTTAGACCAACTTTGAGTTTTCCCAGGTTTTGTGTCACTAGTTTGCATTGCCTTGTAACAGTTGCTCTATGGGATATTGGATTTCTGTTTA
Organism: Macroramphosus scolopax; assembly: GCA_901007825.1. Taxonomy (NCBI): domain Eukaryota; kingdom Metazoa; phylum Chordata; class Actinopteri; order Syngnathiformes; family Centriscidae; genus Macroramphosus; species Macroramphosus scolopax. The sequence goes on along the minus strand of CAAKHC010010380.1, from coordinate 8,738 downwards.
ATTTTGTGCCAGGTAGGCCTGGGCATTATAGCTCAATAATGTATCATGATAAAATGTTGCAATTTGAAACAATATCGATAATACGTGATCATTTGTAATGACTTATTTTTAATAAAGATAAGAAGAAAAAGGTTTAATTGGATCACTGAATCAGTCAGACCGGTGAGCTGACCTGTACTTTTTTATCAACAATGATCACCATCTGCTGTCATTTCTTTACTCCACAATGTTTTTGTTGCTGTATAACGTCTCGATTGTGCAACAGAACAACAAACCTGTTAAATGTTTGAGTGTCAGCATGCTCCATTATCAGCAGATTTGATAGACTGTTTATGTGCCAGAGAGGGAGCACACTTGGGTTTTAGCAACTAGCGTATTTACCGTAATATGTGCTTTCATGGCGGTTTGCATTTAATACATCTAAATGAAACTTTCAATATAGAATTGATAATCTATTTAAGAATTATATATTGCTATTGATGATGTGTCTATTGTCTATTGATACATATTGCTATCATGTTATTGCCCAGGCCTAGTGCAAGGCTAAAGATGTCAGATTTTGTAGACGTGTCAACACAAGAGTCACTGTTTGTTTGGAAGTCTTGTGCGTCAGTTTCTTTTAGATTGTGCTCCTTATACCTCAATCGAAGAGAGCTGAGATGCATGCGCCTACAAAAGCATGATGTGGTTTGACATTCCAGTACTTTATACTATAAAATGCCAAAATACTTGTATTATATTATGTCTTCTATTGGTAATGTATTTATTTGCTTGTCTTTTATTTTTATTCTTCTTTTTGTTTGATAGGAAGGAAAATCTGTGCAATCCGATTTGTTATAGTGACACTCAAACCTGAGGTCACATTTCACAAATACATTTGAAATACTTCTCATACATCCTAGTTATATTACTTCACTAGTACCTGACCAGAACGAGCAATTTATTATAACATTACATTGTTGAGCTCGACATCCCCATATTAACTCAAGTCTATTTCTTTTCCTTCCATGTTGTCCTGAAGCTGGATAAAAAGGAGGAAGATGAACCATCCACTTCATCTAATCCAGTGTTGGAACTGGAATTAACAGAAGAGAAGCTGCCAATGACACTGTCACGACAAGAGGTGGGTCAAGTCGGGTCAGTTTTACTTATAAAGCTGAATATCGTGCATCATAGATATGCCTCAAACTTCATTGTTTATATACATTTATATTTACTATATATATATATATGTAGCAACCCTTTGCAGTATAGGCATAAATTAGGGGAGCTAACCTGAGTTTTTGGGATATTAAATACGAATACTGTGTATATTTTAATTAGTAATTGTATTAGTTGGCTTAAATAACCCTCTCAATTCCAGTAAC